>JAYWLI010000107.1:95000-97500 GCA_037074505.1 Albizia julibrissin
CAGTTCCAATGCTACGCCTTGAACCACTCGGCCATCTCTCCTACATAATGATTATGTCCCAGAAACCGAGTGAATAGTGAGTCATTCATATTCGATTTTTTGGATAGCCACATACAATCAAATTTAACTAGAAAAATATAAAAACTAAAAAAAAAAAACCTTCATAAACAATTTTTTTGAATGAGTCCTTTTTACGTTATTTCGTACTCTATTGTACAATTCCTTTGTTTGTGGGATTCTTTTCTCACGAGAGATAATTAAATTCTAGAATGGATTGCTACCTATGACTAGATCTCGGATAAATGGAAATTTTATTGATAAGACCTTTTCAATTGTAGCCAATATCTTATTACGAATAATTCCGACAACTTCAGGAGAAAAGGAGGCATTCGCCTATTACAGAGATGGTGCGATTTGATTCTTTTTTCTTTTTTTTTGCTCTCAGTGTTAGGAGAAAGACACACTCTTCGGATAGAAAGAAAAAATGGAAAAAAACCTACGCTTGCTGAAGGTGAAGTTTGTGGAAATAAAAGAATTAATTCCTTCTGTCGTGTATCCCCGATTAATGCAGCCTCATATGCTTCAATTTTGGATTTATAGTATTAAGCGAAAGGTTATACCTATACTTATGGGTTAGGTCAACTCTACTCCACTAGTACCAATGGGCGGCATGGGGGAAGAAGCACTACGTTTAGGAATCAACAACACGAAAACTTTGTTAAAAAAGATATCCCCCCTTCCTTATAGGGATCGGGACTAAGAAGAATGGTTGGGACAACAAACATCCATCTCGTTCGTATTTTGGATACCCGTATAACCATCGAAGACTGTTGAAGTGGCTAATTCCAGGAAATTAAGCGGCGTTGAGGACAAAGCAATTGTTGGAGTTACCATTTTTTTTATCCAGTACCAACATACTTGATGTTAAGAAAAGATCTTTTACAGAAAGGTTGGCTAGAGATTTATTGTAAAAACACTAGCCCTGCTCAGTTCATAATGAGAATACTGCAATCTTTTTTTATTCTATGTATTTTTATCATTATGCACATAAAGGAGAGGAGGAGCCGTATGAGATGAGAATCTCACGTACGGTTCTGGAACGGAGATTCTTTGAACCGAATGACGACCGTAACGGATGTCGGCTCAATCCGAAGGAAATTATGCGGAAGCTTTACAGAATTATTATGAAGCTATGCGACTGGAAATTGATCCCTATGATCGAAGTTATATACTTTATAACATAGGCCTTATCCACACAAGTAACGGAGAACATACGAAAGCTTTGGAATATTATTTTCGGGCACTAGAACGAAACCCGTTCTTACCACAAGCTTTTAATAATATGGCCGTGATCTGTCATTACGTGCGACTATCTCCACTATAGAAAGAAAAAAGAAAAGAAAGAGCAAATCCGCTAATAAATACTAGAAAAAAAAAAAAGGATTTCTACATATATATCGTCCAAAACAACGATTTTTATCAGCTGTAGCAAAGAAAAAGAAAGAAACTTCATAGAAGTTGAAATATGAAGAAATAGATATGCCTAGATACTTTTTTTCTATGGATAAAAGATCTAATTGATAGAGAAAGCACCGTAAAGATCAATTAGCGAGGTTTTGGGCCAATACAAGAAGAACTGCTTACTTATATCATGATAGAAAAGTTAGGAATCCACTTATGTAATAGAGTTGATCCCCTAAAGTTTTGAGCAGCGGTGTAGTATCAGATCCCAAAGATAGTAAGTCTTTTCTTTTTTATGAAGAAAAGTCTTTTTCACGGATTCTATAGAAATTTATATATCATATATGAAAGTATATGATATAGGAAACCGAGATAGTTACCTTTCAGAAAATTATAATGAGAGTGTAAATGCCGATGCTTTATTCTTCTGAAGGTAGGAGAAAAGATAAAACTATAAAGCGGATTCCTTTTTTTATTAATCCAAATTCAAGTTTGAAACTCATGTAATTATCCTCTTTTTTTTTGTTAACTCGAGAAAAAAAAAAATAGAATAGATCTAATAAAAAAAAAATGGGGCACGAAAAGAATTAACTGCTGAGCCGTATGAGGCAGGAAACTCTCAAGTACGGTTCTAAGGGAAGGTAATTTACTCACCTATTCCGACCGCGGAGAACAGGCCATTCGACAGGGAGATTCGGAAATTGCGGAGGCTTGGTTTGATCAAGCCGCTGAGTATTGGAAACAAGCTATAGCCCTTACCCCTGGTAATTATATTGAAGCGCAAAATTGGTTGAAGATCACAGGGCGTTTTGAATAAGAGCACTCTGTTTATTATTCTGTTTATTATTTTATTATTATTTTTATTATTAGTTATAGTTATTTTTATTATTAGTTAATTAATTTTCTAATTCATTTTTTGTTGTCCCCATCAGTCAAGTCAAATAAAACAGATCATTTCTCTAGGAACAAACAATCAACGAATTTCATTATATCCCTTCTAAGATCGTTCTATTTCGTTTGGTATTTCGTAGGGATAAAT
>JAYWLI010000108.1:0-61381 GCA_037074505.1 Albizia julibrissin
ATTCTCACTTAATTCTATGGCCTCTAGAGAGGCTTACACAATGAAAGCACAAGCGGGCTCAAAATACGTGTCTCTATCATCTTGGGTGTGACAACATTCAAATTTGGAAAATCCGTGAATTAGATTGGAGAAATCATGAAAAATGGAGCGAGTAAGAGGATTTCCAATTAAATTTGATGCCTGTACAGCGGTTTCAACCATTAAAGCGTAAACTGTCTTGATAATCAACTTTGAGCATTTTGTTAGCACAAACGGATAAATTTTGCAATTCGTTGATCCAATCCATGACTAACAACTAAAATAGAAGTGAGAAAGAAGATTCTCACTTAATTCTATGGCCTCTAGAGAGGCTTACACAATGAAAGCACAAGCGGGCTCAAAATACGTGTCTCTATCATTTTGGGTGTCATGACGTTCAAATTTGGAAAATCCGTTAATTAGATTGGAGGAATCATGAAAAATGGAGCGAGTAAGAGGATTTCCAATCACTTTTGATGCCTGTACAGCGGTTTCAACCATTAGAGCGTAAACTATCTTGATAATGAGCTTTTAGCATTTTGTTAGGACAAACAGATAAATTTTGCAATTCGTTCATCCAATCCATGACTAAAAACTAAAAAAGGAGTGAGAAAGAAGATTCCAACTTAATTCTGTGGCCTCAAGAGAGGCTTACACAATGAAAGCACAAGCGGGCTCAAAATACGTGTCTCTATCATTTTGGGTGTGATAACGTTCAAATTTGGAAAATCGGTTAATTAGATTGGAGACCTCATGAAAAATGGAGCGAGTAAGAGGATTTCCAATCACTTTTGATGCCTGTACAGCAGTTTCAACCATTAAAGCGTAAACTATCTTGATAATGAGCTTTTAGCATTTTGTTAGGACAAACAGATAAATTTTGCAATTCGTTCATGCAATCCATGACTAAAAACTAAAAAAGGAGTGAGAAAGAAGATTCCAACTTAATTGTGTGGCCTCAAGAGAGGCTTACCTAATGAAAGGACAAGCGGGCTCAAAATACGTGTCTCTATCATTTTGGGTGTGACAACATTCAAATTTGGAAAATCTGTGAATTAGATTGGAGAAATCATGACAAATGGAGCGAGTAAGAGGATTTCCAATTAATTTTGATGCCTGTACAGCGGTTTCAACCATTAAAGCGTAAACTGTCTTGATAATCAACTTTGAGCATTTTGTTAGGACAAACGGATAAATTTTGCAATTCGTTGATCCAATCCATGACTAACAACTGAAATAGAAGTGAGAAAGAAGATTCTCACTTAATTCTATGGCCTCTAGAGAGGCTTACACAATGAAAGCACAAGCGGGCTCAAAATACGTGTCTCTATCATCTTGGGTGTGACAACATTCAAATTTGGAAAATCCGTGAATTAGATTGGAGAAATCATGAAAAATGGAGCGAGTAAGAGGATTTCCAATTAATTTTGATTCCTGTACAGCGGTTTCAACCATTAAAGCGTAAACTGTCTTGATAATCAACTTTGAGAATTTTGTTAGCACAAACGGATAAATTTTGCAATTCGTTGATCCAATCCATGACTAACAACTAAAATAGAAGTGAGAAAGAAGATTCTCACTTAATTCTATGGCCTCTAGAGAGGCTTACACAATGAAAGCACAAGCGGGCTCAAAATACGTGTCTCTATCATTTTGGGTGTGATAACGTTCAAATTTTGAAAATCCGTTAATTAGATTGGAGGAATCATGAAAAATGGAGCGAGTAAGAGTATTTCCAATTACTTTTGATGCCTGTATAGCGGTTTCAACCATTAAAGCGTAAACTGTCTTGATAATGAACTTTGAGCATTTTGTTAGGACAAACAGATAAATTTTGCAATTCGTTCATCCAATCCATGATTAAAAACTAAAAAAGGAGTGAGAAAGAAGATTCCAACCTAATTCTGTGGCCTCAAGAGAGGCTTACACAATGAAAGGACAAGCGGGCTCAAAATACGTGTCTCTATCATGTTGGGTGGGATAACGTTCAAATTTGGAAAATCGGTTAATTAGATTGGAGACCTCATGAAAAATGGAGCGAGTAAGAGGATTTCCAATCACTTTTGATGCCTGTACAGCGGTTTCAACCATTATAGCGTAAACTATCTTGATAATGAGCTTTTAGCATTTTGTTAGGACAAACAAATAAATTTTGCAATTCGTTCATCCAATCCATGACTAAAAACTAAAAAAGGAGTGAGAAAGAAGATTCGAACTTAATTCTGTGGCCTCAAGAGAGGCTTACCTAATGAAAGGACAAGCGGGCTCAAAATACGTGTCTCTATCATTTTGGGTGTGATAACGTTCAAATTTGGAAAATCCGTTAATTAGATTGGAGAAATCATGAAAAATGTAGCGAGTAAGACGATTTCCAATTAATTTTGATGCCTGTACAGCGGTTACAACCATTAAAGCGTAAACTTTCTTGATAATAAAATTTGAGCATTTTGTTAGGACAAACGGATAAATTTTGCAATTCGTTGATCCAATCCATGACTAACAACTAAAAAAGGAGTGAGAAAGGAGATTCTCACTTAATTTTATGGCCTCTAGAGAGGCTTACACAATGAAAGCACAAGCGGGCTCAAAATACGTGTCTCTATCATTTTGGGTGTCGTAACGTTCAAATTTGGAAAATCCGTTAATTAGATTGGAGGAATCATGAAAAATAGAGCGAGTAAGAGGATTTCCAATTACTTTTGATGCCTGTACAGCGGTATCAACCATTAAAGCGTAAACTGTCTTGATAATGAACTTTGAGCATTTTGTTAGGACAAACAGATAAATTTTGCAATTCGTTCATCCAATCCATGACTAAAAACTAAATAAGGAGTGAGAAAGAAGATTCCCACTTAATTGTGTGGCCTCTAGAGAGGCTTACAAATTGAAAGCACAAGCGGAGTCAAAATACGTGTCTCTATCATTTTGGGTGTAATAACGTTCAAATTTGAAAAATCGGTTAATTAGATTGGAAACCTCATGAAAAATGGAGCGAGTAAGAGGATTTCCAATCACTTTTGATGCCTGTACAGCGGTTTCAACCATTACAGCGTAAACTATCTTGATAATGAGCTTTTAGCATTTTGTTAGGACAAACAGATAAATTTTGCAATTCGTTGATCCAATCCATGACTAACAACTAAAAATGGAGTGAGAAAGAAGATTGCCACTTAATTCTGTGGCCTCTAGAGAGGCTTACACATTGAAAGCACAAGCGGGCTCAAAATAAGTGTCTCTATCATTTTTGTTGGGATAACGTTCAAATTTGGAAAATCGGTTAATTAGATTGGAGACCTCATGAAAAATGGAGCGAGTAAGAGGATTTCCAATTAATTTTGATGCCTGTACAGCGGTTTCAACCATTAAAGCGTAAACTGTCTTGATAATCAACTTTGAGCATTTTGTTAGCACGAACGGATAAATTTTGCAATTCGTTGATCCAATCCATGACTAACAACTAAAAAAGGAGTGAGAAAGAAGATTCTCACTTAATTTTATGGCCTCTAGAGAGGCTTACACAATGAAAGCACAAGCGGGCTCAAAATACGTGTCTCTATCATTTTGGGTGTCATAACGTTCAAATTTGGAAAATCCGTTAATTAGATTGGAGGAATCATGAAAAATAGAGCGAGTAAGAGGATTTCCAATTACTTTTGATGCCTGTACAGCGGTTTCAACCATTAAAGCGTAAACTGTCTTGATAATGAACTTTGAGCATTTTGTTAGGACAAACAGATAAATTTTGCAATTCGTTCGTCCAATCCATGACTAAAAACAAAATAAGGAGTGAGAAAGAAGATTCCCACTTAATTGTGTGGCCTCTAGAGAGGCTTACAAATTGAAAGCACAAGCGGAGTCAAAATACGTGTCTCTATCATTTTGGGTGTGATAACGTTCAAATTTAGAAAATCGGTTAATTAGATTGGAGACCTCATGAAAAATGAACGAGTAAGAGGATTTCCAATCACTTTTCATGCCTGTACAGCGGTTTCAACCATTAAAGCGTAAACTATCTTGATAATGAGCTTTTAGCATTTTGTTAGGACAAACAGATAAATTTTGCAATTCGTTCATGCAATCCATGACTAAAAACTAAAAAAGGAGTGAGAAAGAAGATTCCAACTTAATTGTGTGGCCTCAAGAGAGGCTTACCTAATGAAAAGACAAGCGGGCTCAAAATACGTGTCTCTATCATTTTGGGTGTGACAACATTCAAATTTGGAAAATCTGTGAATTAGATTGGAGAAATCATGAAAAATGTAGCGAGTAAGACGATTTCCAATTAATTTTGATGCCTGTACAGCGGTTACAACCATTAAAGCGTAAACTTTCTTGATAATAAAATTTGAGCATTTTGTTAGCACAAACGGATAAATTTTGCAATTCGTTGATCCAATCCATGACTAACAACTAAAAAAGGAGTGAGAAAGGAGATTCTCACTTAATTTTATGGCCTCTAGAGAGGCTTACACAATGAAAGCACAAGCGGGCTCAAAATACGTGTCTCTATCATTTTGGGTGTCCTAACGTTCAAATTTGGAAAATCCGTTAATTAGATTGGAGGAATCATGAAAAATAGAGCGAGTAAGAGGATTTCCAATTACTTTTGATGCCTGTACAGCGGTATCAACCATTAAAGCGTAAACTGTCTTGATAATGAACTTTGAGCATTTTGTTAGGACAAACAGATAAATTTTGCAATTCGTTCATCCAATCCATGACTAAAAACTAAATAAGGAGTGAGAAAGAAGATTCCCACTTAATTGTGTGGCCTCTAGAGAGGCTTACAAATTGAAAGCACAAGCGGAGTCAACATACGTGTCTCTATCATTTTGGGTGTAATAACGTTCAAATTTGAAAAATCGGTTAATTAGATTGGAAACCTCATGAAAAATGGAGCGAGTAAGAGGATTTCCAATCACTTTTGATGCCTGTACAGCGGTTTCAACCATTACAGCGTAAACTATCTTGATAATGAGCTTTTAGCATTTTGTTAGGACAAACAGATAAATTTTGCAATTCGTTGATCCAATCCATGACTAACAACTAAAAATGGAGTGAGAAAGAAGATTGCCACTTAATTCTGTGGCCTCTAGAGAGGCTTACACATTGAAAGCACAAGCGGAGTCAAAATAAGTGTCTCTATCATTTTTGTTGTGATAACGTTCAAATTTGGAAAATCGGTTAATTAGATTGGAGACCTCATGAAAAATGGAGCGAGTAAGAGGATTTCCAATCACTTTTCATGCCTGTACAGCGGTTTCAACCATTAAAGCGTAAACTATCTTGATAATGAGCTTTTAGCATTTTGTTAGGACAAACAGATAAATTTTGCAATTCGTTCATGCAATCCATGACTAAAAACTAAAAAAGGAGTGAGAAAGAAGATTCCAACTTAATTGTGTGGCCTCAAGAGAGGCTTACCTAATGAAAAGACAAGCGGGCTCAAAATACGTGTCTCTATCATTTTGGGTGTGACAACATTCAAATTTGGAAAATCTGTGAATTAGATTGGAGAAATCATGAAAAATGTAGCGAGTAAGACGATTTCCAATTAATTTTGATGCCTGTACAGCGGTTACAACCATTAAAGCGTAAACTTTCTTGATAATAAAATTTGAGCATTTTGTTAGCACAAACGGATAAATTTTGCAATTCGTTGATCCAATCCATGACTAACAACTAAAAAAGGAGTGAGAAAGGAGATTCTCACTTAATTTTATGGCCTCTAGAGAGGCTTACACAATGAAAGCACAAGCGGGCTCAAAATACGTGTCTCTATCATTTTGGGTGTCATAACGTTCAAATTTGGAAAATCCGTTAATTAGATTGGAGGAATCATGAAAAATAGAGCGAGTAAGAGGATTTCCAATTACTTTTGATGCCTGTACAGCGGTATCAACCATTAAAGCGTAAACTGTCTTGATAATGAACTTTGAGCATTTTGTTAGGACAAACAGATAAATTTTGCAATTCGTTCATCCAATCCATGACTAAAAACTAAATAAGGAGTGAGAAAGAAGATTCCCACTTAATTGTGTGGCCTCTAGAGAGGCTTACAAATTGAAAGCACAAGCGGAGTCAAAATACGTGTCTCTATCATTTTGGGTGTAATAACGTTCAAATTTGAAAAATCGGTTAATTAGATTGGAAACCTCATGAAAAATGGAGCGAGTAAGAGGATTTCCAATCACTTTTGATGCCTGTACAGCGGTTTCAACCATTACAGCGTAAACTATCTTGATAATGAGCTTTTAGCATTTTGTTAGGACAAACAGATAAATTTTGCAATTCGTTGATCCAATCCATGACTAACAACTAAAAATGGAGTGAGAAAGAAGATTGCCACTTAATTCTGTGGCCTCTAGAGAGGCTTACACATTGAAAGCACAAGCGGAGTCAAAATAAGTGTCTCTATCATTTTTGTTGTGATAACGTTCAAATTTGGAAAATCGGTTAATTAGATTGGAGACCTCATGAAAAATGGAGCGAGTAAGAGGATTTCCACTTACTTTTGATGCCTGTACAGCGGTTTCAACCATTAAAACGTAAACTGTCTTGATAATGAAATTTGAGCATTTTGTTAGCACAAACGGATAAATTTTGCAATTCGTTGATCCAATCCATGACTAACAACTAAAAAAGGAGTGAGAAAGAAGATTCTCACTTAATTTTATGGCCTCTAGAGAGGCTTACACAATGAAAGCACAAGCGGGCTCAAAATACGTGTCTCTATCATTTTGGGTGTCATAACGTTCAAATTTGGAAAATCCGTTAATTGGATTGGAGGAATCATGAAAAATAGAGCGAGTAAGAGGATTTCCAATTACTTTTGATGCCTGTACAGCGGTTTCAACCATTAAAGCGTAAACTGTCTTGATAATGAACTTTGAGCATTTTGTTAGGACAAACAGATAAATTTTGCAATTCGTTCATCCAATCCATGACTAAAAACTAAATAAGGAGTGAGAAAGAAGATTCCCACTTAATTGTGTGGCCTCTAGAGAGGCTTACAAATTGAAAGCACAAGCGGAGTCAAAATACGTGTCTCTATCATTTTGGGTGTGATAACGTTCAAATTTGGAAAATCGGTTAATTAGATTGGAGACCTCATGAAAAATGGAGCGAGTAAGAGGATTTCCAATCACTTTTCATGCCTGTACAGCGGTTTCAACCATTAAAGCGTAAACTATCTTGATAATGAGCTTTTAGCATTTTGTTAGGACAAACAGATAAATTTTGCAATTCGTTCATGCAATCCATGACTAAAAACTAAAAAAGGAGTGAGAAAGAAGATTCCAACTTAATTGTGTGGCCTCAAGAGAGGCTTACCTAATGAAAGGACAAGCGGGCTCAAAATACGTGTCTCTATCATTTTGGGTGTGACAACATTCAAATTTGGAAAATCTGTGAATTAGATTGGAGAAATCATGAAAAATGTAGCGAGTAAGACGATTTCCAATTAATTTTGATGCCTGTACAGCGGTTACAACCATTAAAGCGTAAACTTTCTTGATAATAAAATTTGAGCATTTTGTTAGCACAAACGGATAAATTTTGCAATTCGTTGATCCAATCCATGACTAACAACTAAAAAGAAGTGAGAAAGAAGATTCTCACTTAATTCTATGGCCTCTAGAGAGGCTTACACAATGAAAGCACAAGCGGGCTCAAAATACGTGTCTCTATCATATTGGGTGTGATAACGTTCAAATTTTGAAAATCCGTTAATTAGATTGGAGGAATCATGAAAAATGGAGCGAGTAAGAGTATTTCCAATTACTTTTGATGCCTGTATAGCGGTTTCAACCATTAAAGCGTAAACTGAATTGATAATGAACTTTGAGCTTTTTGTTAGGACAAACAGATAAATTTTGCAATTCGTTCATCCAATCCATGACTAAAAACTAAAAAAGGAGTGAGAAAGAAGATTCCAACTTAATTCTGTGGCCTCAAGAGAGGCTTACACAATGAAAGCACAAGCGGGCTCAAAATACGTGTCTCTATCATTTTGGGTGCGATAACGTTCAAATTTGGAAAATCGGTTAATTAGATTGGAGACCTTATGAAAAATGGAGCGAGTAAGAGGATTTCCAATTAATTTTGATGCCTGTACAGCGGTTTCAACCATTAAAGCGTAAACTGTCTCTATAATCAACTTTGAGCATTTTGTTAGCACAAACGGATAAATTTTGCAATTCATTGATCCAATCCATGACTAACAACTAAAAAAGGAGTGAGAAAGAAGATTCTCACTTAATTCTATGGCCTCTAGAGAGGCTTACACATTGAAAGCACAAGCGGAGTCAAAATGAGTGTCTCTATCATTTTGGGTGTGATAACGTTCAAATTTGGAAACTCGGTTAATTAGATTGGAGACCTCATGAAAAATGGAGCGAGTAAGAGGATTTCCATTTACTTTTGATGCCTGTACAGCGGTTTCAACCATTAAAACGTAAACTGTCTTGATAATGAAATTTGAGCATTGTGTTAGCACAAACGGATAAATTTTGCAATTCGTTGATCCAATCCATGACTAACAACTTGATGCGATCCAGAATCAACAAGTTGTCTCTTCATATTCAAGTGATGACTCTTCAACTTCAAACTATCATTTTCAAATTCCAGCCAGTCCAGTCACAAGAGCACAAGCTAAAATATTTAAGGAAGCATTGATTGGGCTTATTCAAGAGGCTAATGCAAATAATCAAATGGCAATTGGGTCAACAATTGTGGATAAAGATGTTGAAAACGTCATTAATTTCTTAGGGGCTGCAGATGGAGATACTAATCAAGTTTTGGGCTTAGAGACTTCAAAACAAAGAGCTTGGACCTAGTACTATACATGGGAGGACTCATTTGGGCCTAAATAAGCATATTTTGGGCCTTAAATGCTGATTATATTTTAGGACTTTTATTTGTGCGAAAATTATTGGACAATTGGCATATTTGACTTTTAAGTTTCTTAATTAATTAATTATATTATGTTAGTTTCTATTTTCTAGGATGCATTTAATGCAATTAGGGTTTCTGAATATTTCTCTTTAAATACCTTGTAACCCTTCATTTGGAGAAGATCAGACTTGAAACTTGATTATTGAATGAAAGGTTGCACTTTTCTGCACCTTGTTTCTTGGGAGTGGATTCTCTCTAGGGTTCTTCTTAGAACTAACAGACTTATCAAGGCTTGATCAACCTTGTGGCGTCTTCCAACACTTCGGGTCCTTGTTCTTTCGTGCTCAAGGGTTCAAGTGGATCGTCGATCTGCGTTTAGCGTTCTTGGGGTGCGTATATTCATATTGGTTGTGGGTTCGTGGGGTCTTCCCTTGTGGGTTCGCACCATCTTGGTATCAAAGCCAGGTTCTAAACTCAGGTCACATCTTTCTATTCGTTGTTTCAATTTTTCGTTTAGGGTTTCATGCTTTGTTCTTGAGTCTTTTCGTCTAGGTCATCTGCGTTCGTGTCTGAAATTTTTGCTTCTTTTCGTTAACCGTATCTTTGTCGTTTCCAATGTTTAGTGAGTCTTTTTCATAGTTCAAAATCTCTTCTTTCATATCGTTTTGGAATTAGTTCAATTAGATTTGTCATTAGTGAGTTCTAGCCATTTTAAATCAGTCGTGTTTCTGCAAATTTTCTGTGTCAATTCGTCATTTTTTTCCAGAACGTTATCAAATCTTCTTTCCTTGTTTGACCCGTTTTACTTTGCGGTTTTGGTCATTTAATAGGTCATTCTCATTGTTTAGAATCTCATCTTTCCAGTAGTTTCAGTTTCATCTCAATCCAAAATTTCTACAGTACGTTATAGTCTTTTGAAAATGACGCCTTTCTGGAATTTCTGGGTTCAGATTGCTTGAGATTTCTTGTGATAGACTGTCATTTGAATTCCTGATTCTCCCTCAATTCCCTTTCAGATGGTGCGAACCCACAAGGGAAGACCCCACGAACCCACAACCAATATGAATATACGCACCCCAAGAACGCTAAACGCAGATCGACGATCCACTTGAACCCTTGAGCACGAAAGAACAAGGACCCGAAGTGTTGGAAGACGCCACAAGGTTGATCAAGCCTTGATAAGTCTGTTAGTTCTAAGAAGAACCCTAGAGAGAATCCACTCCCAAGAAACAAGGTGCAGAAAAGTGCAACCTTTCATTCAATAATCAAGTTTCAAGTCTGATCTTCTCCAAATGAAGGGTTACAAGGTATTTAAAGAGAAATATTCAGAAACCCTAATTGCATTAAATGCATCCTAGAAAATAGAAACTAACATAATATAATTAATTAATTAAGAAACTTAAAAGTCAAATATGCCAATTGTCCAATAATTTTCGCACAAATAAAAGTCCTAAAATATAATCAGCATTTAAGGCCCAAAATATGCTTATTTAGGCCCAAATGAGTCCTCCCATGTATAGTACTAGGTCCAAGCTCTTTGTTTTGAAGTCTCTAAGCCCAAAACTTGATTAGTATCTCCATCTGCAGCCCCTAAGAAATTAATGACGTTTTCAACATCTTTATCCACAATTGTTGACCCAATTGCCATTTGATTATTTGCATTAGCCTCTTGAATAAGCCCAATCAATGCTTCCTTAAATATTTTAGCTTGTGCTCTTGTGACTGGACTGGCTGGAATTTGAAAATGATAGTTTGAAGTTGAAGAGTCATCACTTGAATATGAAGAGACAACTTGTTGATTCTGGATCGCATCATTCCCTCTCTCCTCAAAAGGATTCGCCCTCGAATCTTCACATTTCTTGTATTTGACAACATATGGGAATATCTCAATAAATTTCAGCCAGCTTGCATGTCTCTTGTTAAGCTTACCTTGACCAAGTAAATGAACATAACAAAGAAAATCAATGTTTTCCATGCAACAATCAGAATTTTTCAGATTTGAAAACAATTGTTCCTTTCCCCAAACTTCAAGCACATATTGCAAAGGATTCACATGCTCATCAAGATTATTGGTGCAAATAAGAGTATCATCAAAACAAGCTGCAATATGCATATAAGAACACTCTAGAGAACAATAATGTTTTTTGATGCCACGCGAAGGAGATGAAGATTCAATGCTTCTTGAAGATAAGAATCCATCGGGTGGCTTCTTAGGGATCAAATCCAAGAAGACCTGCAACACATCAAAAGCACAAGGAAAATAATGATTAAGATCATTGGTAACTGAAGAAATATCTTTGCTCTCACTTTTCTCACAATTCTTTTCTTCTTTCTTTTCACTCAATTCTTCACCCTCTTTATTCTGAAAACACTTCATACTCTCAATAGCTTTTTCTCTTTCAAACTCACTTTTACTCCCCTTACTTTGACAATACTTAGTGCTCTCAATGTCTTTTTCTCTCTCAAGCTGAATTTTTATCTCAACAACAGTTTGGCAACAATCACTCTCACTTGTATTTTCACTTTTCTTTTCATGATTAAGAGGAACTTCTTCAATCACAAAATTGATACTTGGAACAGGAACATCTTCTTCACACTTCTCAGCTTGATGTTCAACATTAGGTTGTTCTTCCTCCTTGGTTGGCTCTAACTCATCATTAGAGACTGTAACTATCAAGCTTTCAATCTCCTTTGAATTGGAGCTACTCTCTGAACACCTTTGTTGCTTGATCTTTTGCTCATACTCAGCAACAAACTGAACTAAAATATCAATATCTAAGAAGGTCAGGGTCATTGCAAAACAAGCTAAATCAAGATTAAGCCCATTTACAAAACGATCCTTAGTGGCTCTTGAAGTTTCTTTCACTCCAGCTCTAATCAAGGCTAATTCCATCTCTTGAAAATATTCATTAACACTCATGGAGCCTTGTTTCAACTCTTGCAACTTTCTTTGGAATTCTCTTTTTGATCTGGAGTTGTAACTAGACATCCATTGGTCGTTTTCAGCATTAAACTTTTGCAGTCCTTTTAACAAGGATTGAAGATGTCTATGAATTTCTTTTTCATCATGCATATTGATAGTACCTGAAAAGTTAGATTTAGAAAAAAAAAGGGGCCTCACCACTCTACTCACGTGTTTCACTCAAACAAGTTTAGTGTCACTCGTGTTCCTCTCAAAATTGGCTTTTAAATTGATGTATCTCACTCTTGCCTTTTTCCACTCTTAGATTCCTCTTCAGGCTCTTTAAAAGAACTAAACAATTTAATCAATGCAATCACAATTTGCAGAAATCAAACCAACACTTAGAAATATGGAATATCAAAGTGAGTATTGGAAAAGGGAATTGAGGGAGATCAAGAGTTCAAAGGACAATCTATCACAAGCACTCTCAAGCAATCTGAACCCAGATATTCAAGAAAAGTGTTCTTTTTGAAAAGATCATAACACACTGTAGAAATTTTCGATTGAGATGAAACCAAAACGATTGAAAAGATGAGATTCTGAACAATGAAAATGATCTATTAAATGACCAAAACCGCAAGGTAAAACGGGTCAAACAAGGAAAGAAGATTTGATGACGTTCTGGAAAAATGATGAATTGACACAGAAAATTTGCAGAAACACGACTGATTTAAAATGGCTAGAACTCACTAATGACAAATTGAATTGAACTAATTCCAAAACTATATGAAAGAAGAGATTTTGAACTATGACAAAGACTCACTAAACATTGGAAACAACAAAGAGAAAGTTAACGAAAAGAAGCAAGAATTTCATACATGAACACAGATGACCTAGACGAAAAGACTTATGAACAAAGCACGAAACCCTAAATGAAAAATGGAAACAACGAATAGAAAGATGTGACCTGAGTTTAGATCCGAAGCTTTGATACCAAGATGGTGCGAACCCACAAGGGAAGACCCCACGAACCCACAACCAATATGAATATACGCACCCCAAGAACGCTAAACGCAGATCGACGATCCACTTGAACCCTTGAGCACGAAAGAACAAGGACCCGAAGTGTTGGAAGACGCCACAAGGTTGATCAAGCCTTGATAAGTCTGTTAGTTCTAAGAAGAACCCTAGAGAGAATCCACTCCCAAGAAACAAGGTGCAGAAAAGTGCAACCTTTCATTCAATAATCAAGTTTCAAGTCTGATCTTCTCCAAATGAAGGGTTACAAGGTATTTAAAGAGAAATATTCAGAAACCCTAATTGCATTAAATGCATCCTAGAAAATAGAAACTAACATAATATAATTAATTAATTAAGAAACTTAAAAGTCAAATATGCCAATTGTCCAATAATT
This sequence comes from Albizia julibrissin, assembly GCA_037074505.1. Classification (NCBI taxonomy): domain Eukaryota; kingdom Viridiplantae; phylum Streptophyta; class Magnoliopsida; order Fabales; family Fabaceae; genus Albizia; species Albizia julibrissin. Next base: position 13,230 of record JAYWLI010000108.1, read on the forward strand.
TTCGCACAAATAAAAGTCCTAAAATATAATCAGCATTTAAGGCCCAAAATATGCTTATTTAGGCCCAAATGAGTCCTCCCATGTATAGTACTAGGTCCAAGCTCTTTGTTTTGAAGTCTCTAAGCCCAAAACTTGATTAGTATCTCCATCTGCAGCCCCTAAGAAATTAATGACGTTTTCAACATCTTTATCCACAATTGTTGACCCAATTGCCATTTGATTATTTGCATTAGCCTCTTGAATAAGCCCAATCAATGCTTCCTTAAATATTTTAGCTTGTGCTCTTGTGACTGGACTGGCTGGAATTTGAAAATGATAGTTTGAAGTTGAAGAGTCATCACTTGAATATGAAGAGACAACTTGTTGATTCTGGATCGCATCACAACTAAAAAAGGATTGAGAAAGAAGATTCTCACTTGATTTTATGGCCTCTAGAGAGGCTTACAAATTGAAAGCACAAGCGGAGTCAAAATACGTGTCTCTATCATTTTGGGTGTCATAACGTTCAAATTTGGAAAATCGGTTAATTAGATTGGAGACCTCATGAAAAATGGAGCGAGTAAGAGGATTTCCAATCACTTTTGATGCCTGTACAGCGGTTTCAACCATTAAAACGTAAACTGTCTTGATAATGAAATTTGAGCATTGTGTTAGCAGAAACGGATAAATTTTGCAATTCGTTGATCCAATCCATGACTAACAACTAAAAAAGGAGTGAGAAAGAAGATTCTCACTTAATTCTATGGCCTCTAGAGAGGCTTACACATTGAAAGCACAAGCGGAGTCAAAATAAGTGTCTCTATCATTTTGGGTGTGATAACGTTCAAATTTGGAAAATCGGTTAATTAGATTGGAGACCTCATGAAAAATGGAGCGAGTAAGAGGATTTCCAATCACTTTTGATGCCTGTACAGCGGTTTCAACCATTAAAACGTAAACTGTCTTGATAATGAAATTTGAGCATTGTGTTAGCACAAACGGATAAATTTTGCAATTCGTTGATCCAATCCATGACTAACAACTAAAAAAGGATTGAGAAAGAAGATTCTCACTTAATTTTATGGCCTCTAGAGAGGCTTACAAATTGAAAGCACAAGCGGAGTCAAAATACGTGTCTCTATCATTTTGGGTGTCATAACGTTCAAATTTGGAAAATCGGTTAATTAGATTGGAGACCTCATGAAAAATGGAGCGAGTAAGAGGATTTCCAATCACTTTTGATGCCTGTACAGCGGTTTCAACCATTAAAACGTAAACTGTCTTGATAATGAAATTTGAGCATTGTGTTAGCACAAACGGATAAATTTTGCAATTCGTTGATCCAATCCATGACTAACAACTAAAAAAGGATTGAGAAAGAAGATTCTCACTTAATTTTATGGCCTCTAGAGAGGCTTACAAATTGAAAGCACAAGCGGAGTCAAAATACGTGTCTCTATCATTTTGGGTGTCATAACGTTCAAATTTGGAAAATCGGTTAATTAGATTGGAGACCTCATGAAAAATGGAGCGAGTAAGAGGATTTCCAATCACTTTTGATGCCTGTACAGCGGTTTCAACCATTAAAACGTAAACTGTCTTGATAATGAAATTTGAGCATTGTGTTAGCACAAACGGATAAATTTTGCAATTCGTTGATCCAATCCATGACTAACAACTAAAAAAAGATTGAGAAAGAAGATTCTCACTTAATTTTATGGCCTCTAGAGAGGCTTACAAATTGAAAGCACAAGCGGAGTCAAAATACGTGTCTCTATCATTTTGGGTGTCATAACGTTCAAATTTGGAAAATCGGTTAATTAGATTGGAGACCTCATGAAAAATGGAGCGAGTAAGAGGATTTCCAATCACTTTTGATGCCTGTACAGCGGTTTCAACCATTACAGCGTAAACTATCTTGATAATGAGCTTTTAGCATTTTGTTAGGACAAACAGATAAATTTTGCAATTCGTTCATCCAATCCATGACTAAAAACTAAAAAAGGAGTGAGAAAGAAGATTCCAACTTAATTCTGTGGCCTCAAGAGAGGCTTACACAATGAAAGCACAAGCGGGCTCAAAATGCGTGTCTCTATCATTTTGGGGGTGATAACGTTCAAATTTGGAAAATCGGTTAATTAGATGGGAGACCTCATGAAAAATGGAGCGAGTAAGAGGATTTCCAATCACTTTTGATGCCTGTACAGCGGTTTCAACCATTAAAGCGTAAACTATATTGATAATGAGCTTTTAGCATTTTGTTAGGACAAACAGATAAATTTTGCAATTCGTTCATCCAATCCATGACTAAAAACTAAATAAGGAGTGAGAAAGAAGATTCCCACTTAATTGTGTGGCCTCTAGAGAGGCTTACAAATTGAAAGCACAAGCGGAGTCAAAATACGTGTCTCTATCATTTTGGGTGTGATAACGTTCAAATTTGGAAAATCGGTTAATTAGATTGGAGACCTCATGAAAAATGGAGCGAGTAAGAGGATTTCCAATCACTTTTGATGCCTGTACAGCGGTTTCAACCATTAGAGCGTACACTATCTTGATAATGAGCTTTTAGCATTTTGTTAGGACAAACAGATAAATTTTGCAATTCGTTCATCCAATCCATGACTAAAAACTAAAAAAGGAGTGAGAAAGAAGATTCCAACTTAATTCTGTGGCCTCAAGAGAGGCTTACACAATGAAAGCACAAGCGGGCTCAAAATACGTGTCTCTATCATTTTGGGTGTGATAACGTTCAAATTTGGAAAATCGGTTAATTAGATTGGAGACCTCATGAAAAATGGAGCGAGTAAGAGGATTTCCAATTAATTTTGATGCCAGTACAGCGGTTTCAACCATTAGAGCGTAAACTATCTTGATAATGAGCTTTTAGCATTTTGTTAGGACAAACAGATAAATTTTGCAATTCGTTCATGCAATCCATGACTAAAAACTAAAAAAGGAGTGAGAAAGAAGATTCCAACTTAATTGTGTGGCCTCAAGAGAGGCTTACCTAATGAAAGGACAAGCGGGCTCAAAATACGTGTCTCTATCATTTTGGGTGTGACAACATTCAAACTTGGAAAATATGTGAATTAGATTGGAGAAATCATGACAAATGGAGCGAGTAAGAGGATTTCCAATTAATTTTGATGCCTGTACAGCGGTTTCAACCATTAAAGCGTAAACTGTCTTGATAATCAACTTTGGGCATTTTGTTAGCACAAACGGATAAATTTTGCAATTCGTTGATCCAATCCATGACTAACAACTAAAAAAGGAGTGAGAAAGAAGATTCTCACTTAATTTTATGGCCTCTAGAGAGGCTTACAAATTGAAAGCACAAGCGGAGTCAAAATACGTGTCTCTATCATTTTAGGTGTGATAACGTTCAAATTTGGAAAATCGGTTAATTAGATTGGAGACCTCATGAAAAATGGAGCGAGTAAGAGGATTTCCAATCACTTTTGATGCCTGTACAGCGGTTTCAACCACTAGAGCGTAAACTATCTTGATAATGAGCTTTTAGCATTTTGTTAGGACAAACGGATAAATTTTGCAATTCGTTGATCCAATCCATGACTAACAACTAAAAAAGAAGTGAGAAAGAAGATTCTCACTTAATTCTATGGCCTCTAGAGAGGCTTACACAATGAAAGCACAAGCGGGCTCAAAATACGTGTCTCTATCATTTTGGGTGTGATAACGTTCAAATTTTGAAAATCCGTTAATTAGATTGGAGGAATCATGAAAAATGGAGCGAGTAAGAGTATTTCTAATTACTTTTGATGCCTGTATAGCGGTTTCAACCATTAAAGCGTAAACTGTCTTGATAATGAACTTTGAGCATTTTGTTAGGACAAACAGATAAATTTTGCAATTCGTTCATCCAATCCATGACTAAAAACTAAACAAGGAGTGAGAAAGAAGATTCCAACTTAATTCTGTGGCCTCAAGAGAGGCTTACACAATGAAAGCACAAGCGGGCTCAAAATACGTGTCTCTATCATTTTGGGTGGGATAACGTTCAAATTTGGAAAATATGTGAATTAGATTGGAGAAATCATGACAAATGGAGCGAGTAAGAGGATTTCCAATTAATTTTGATGCCTGTACAGCGGTTTCAACCATTAAAGCGTAAACTGTCTTGATAATCAACTTTGGGCATTTTGTTAGCACAAACGGATAAATTTTGCAATTCGTTGATCCAATCCATGACTAACAACTAAAAATGGAGTGAGAAAGAAGATTGCCACTTAATTCTGTGGCCTCTAGAGAGGCTTACACATTGAAAGCACAAGCGGAGTCAAAATAAGTGTCTCTATCATTTTGGGTGTGATAACGTTCAAATTTGGAAAATCGGTTAATTAGATTGGAGACCTCATGAAAAATGGAGCGAGTAAGAGGATTTCCACTTACTTTTGATGCCTGTACAGCGGTTTCAACCATTAAAATGTAAACTGTCTTGATAATGAAATTTGAGCATTTTGTTAGCACAAACGGATAAATTTTGCAATTCGTTGATCCAATACATGACTAACAACTATAAAAGGAGTGAGAAAGAAGATTCTCACTTAATTTTATGGCCTCTAGAGAGGCTTACACAATGAAAGCACAAGCGGGCTCAAAATACGTGTCTCTATCATTTTGGGTGTGACAACATTCACATTTGGAAAATCTGTGAATTAGATTGGAGAAATCATGACAAATGGAGCGAGTAAGAGGATTTCCAATTAATTTTGATGCCTGTACAGCGGTTTCAACCATTAAAGCGTAAACTGTCTTGATAATCAACTTTGAGCATTTTGTTAGGACAAACGGATAAATTTTGCAATTCGTTGATCCAATCCATGACTAACAACTAAAAAAGAAGTGAGAAAGAAGATTCTCACTTAATTCTATGGCCTCTAGAGAGGCTTACACAATGAAAGCACAAGCGGGCTCAAAATACGTGTCTCTATCATTTTGGGTGTGATAACGTTCAAATTTTGAAAATCCGTTAATTAGATTGGAGGAATCATGAAAAATGGAGCGAGTAAGAGTATTTCCAATTACTTTTGATGCCTGTATAGCGGTTTCAACCATTAAAGCGTAAACTGTCTTGATAATGAACTTTGAGCATTTTGTTAGGACAAACAGATAAATTTTGCAATTCGTTCATCCAATCCATGACTAAAAACTAAACAAGGAGTGAGAAAGAAGATTCCAACTTAATTCTGTGGCCTCAAGAGAGGCTTACACAATGAAAGCACAAGCGGGCTCAAAATACGTGTCTCTATCATTTTGGGTGGGATAACGTTCAAATTTGGAAAATCGGTTAATTAGATTGGAGACCTTATGAAAAATGGAGCGAGTAAGAGGATTTCCAATTAATTTTGATGCCTGTACAGCGGTTTCAACCATTAAAGCGTAAACTGTCTTGATAATCAACTTTGAGCATTTTGTTAGCACAAACGGATAAATTTTGCAATTCGTTGATCCAATCCATGACTAACAACTAAAAAAGGAGTGAGAAAGAAGATTCTCACTTAATTCTATGGCCTCTAGAGAGGCTTACACATTGAAAGCACAAGCGGAGTCAAAATAAGTGTCTCTATCATTTTGGGTGTGATAACGTTCAAATTTGGAAAATCGGTTAATTAGATTGGAGACCTCATGAAAAATGGAGCGAGTAAGAGGATTTCCATTTACTTTTGATGACTGTACAGCGGTTTCAACCATTAAAACGTAAACTGTCTTGATAATGAAATTTGAGCATTTTGTTAGCACAAACGGATAAATTTTGCAATTCGTTGATCCAATCCATGACTAACAACTAAAAAAGGAGTGAGAAAGAAGATTCCAACTTAATTCTGTGGCCTCAAGAGAGGCTTACACAATGAAAGCACAAGCGGGCTCAAAATACGTGTCTCTATAATTTTGGGTGGGATAACGTTCAAATTTGGAAAATCGGTTAATTAGATTGGAGACCTTATGAAAAATGGAGCGAGTAAGAGGATTTCCAATTAATTTTGATGCCTGTACAGCGGTTTCAACCATTAAAGCGTAAACTGTCTTGATAATCAACTTTGAGCATTTTGTTTGCACAAACGGATAAATTTTGCAATTCGTTGATCCAATCCATGACTAACAACTAAAAAAGGAGTAAGAAAGAAGATTCTCACTTAATTTTATGGCCTCTAGAGAGGCTTACACAATGAAAGCACAAGCGGGCTCAAAATACGTGTCTCTATCATTTTGGGTGTCATAACGTTCAAATTTGGAAAATCCGTTAATTAGATTGGAGACCTCATGAAAAATGGAGCGAGTAAGAGGATTTCCAATCACTTTTGATGCCTGTACAGCGGTTTCAACCATTACAGCGTAAACTATCTTGATAATGAGCTTTTAGCATTTTGTTAGGACAAACAGATAAATTTTGCTATTCGTTGATCCAATCCATGACTAACAACTAAAAATGGAGTGAGAAAGAAGATTGCCACTTAATTCTGTGGCCTCTAGAGAGGCTTACACATTGAAAGCACAAGCGGAGTCAAAATAAGTGTCTCTATCATTTTGGGTGTGATAACGTTCAAATTTGGAAAATCGGTTAATTAGATTGGAGACCTCATGAAAAATGGAGCGAGTAAGAGGATTTCCACTTACTTTTGATGCCTGTACAGCGGTTTCAACCATTAAAATGTAAACTGTCTTGATAATGAAATTTGAGCATTTTGTTAGCACAAACGGATAAATTTTGCAATTCGTTGATCCAATACATGACTAACAACTATAAAAGGAGTGAGAAAGAAGATTCTCACTTAATTTTATGGCCTCTAGAGAGGCTTACACAATGAAACCACAAGCGGGCTCAAAATACGTGTCTCTATCATTTTGGGTGTGACAACATTCACATTTGGAAAATCTGTGAATTAGATTGGAGAAATCATGACAAATGGAGCGAGTAAGAGGATTTCCAATTAATTTTGATGCCTGTACAGCGGTTTCAACCATTAAAGCGTAAACTGTCTTGATAATCAACTTTGAGCATTTTGTTAGGACAAACGGATAAATTTTGCAATTCGTTGATCCAATCCATGACTAACAACTAAAAAAGAAGTGAGAAAGAAGATTCTCACTTAATTCTATGGCCTCTAGAGAGGCTTACACAATGAAAGCACAAGCGGGCTCAAAATACGTGTCTCTATCATTTTGGGTGTGATAACGTTCAAATTTTGAAAATCCGTTAATTAGATTGGAGGAATCATGAAAAATGGAGCGAGTAAGAGTATTTCCAATTACTTTTGATGCCTGTATAGCGGTTTCAACCATTAAAGCGTAAACTGTCTTGATAATGAACTTTGAGCATTTTGTTAGGACAAACAGATAAATTTTGCAATTCGTTCATCCAATCCATGACTAAAAACTAAACAAGGAGTGAGAAAGAAGATTCCAACTTAATTCTGTGGCCTCAAGAGAGGCTTACACAATGAAAGCACAAGCGGGCTCAAAATACGTGTCTCTATCATTTTGGGTGGGATAACGTTCAAATTTGGAAAATCGGTTAATTAGATTGGAGACCTTATGAAAAATGGAGCGAGTAAGAGGATTTCCAATTAATTTTGATGCCTGTACAGCGGTTTCAACCATTAAAGCGTAAACTGTCTTGATAATCAACTTTGAGCATTTTGTTAGCACAAACGGATAAATTTTGCAATTCGTTGATCCAATCCATGACTAACAACTAAAAAAGGAGTGAGAAAGAAGATTCTCACTTAATTCTATGGCCTCTAGAGAGGCTTACACATTGAAAGCACAAGCGGAGTCAAAATAAGTGTCTCTATCATTTTGGGTGTGATAACGTTCAAATTTGGAAAATCGGTTAATTAGATTGGAGACCTCATGAAAAATGGAGCGAGTAAGAGGATTTCCATTTACTTTTGATGACTGTACAGCGGTTTCAACCATTAAAACGTAAACTGTCTTGATAATGAAATTTGAGCATTTTGTTAGCACAAACGGATAAATTTTGCAATTCGTTGATCCAATCCATGACTAACAACTAAAAAAGGAGTGAGAAAGAAGATTCCAACTTAATTCTGTGGCCTCAAGAGAGGCTTACACAATGAAAGCACAAGCGGGCTCAAAATACGTGTCTCTATAATTTTGGGTGGGATAACGTTCAAATTTGGAAAATCGGTTAATTAGATTGGAGACCTTATGAAAAATGGAGCGAGTAAGAGGATTTCCAATTAATTTTGATGCCTGTACAGCGGTTTCAACCATTAAAGCGTAAACTGTCTTGATAATCAACTTTGAGCATTTTGTTAGCACGAACGGATAAATTTTGCAATTCGTTGATCCAATCCATGACTAACAACTAAAAAAGGAGTGAGAAAGAAGATTCTCACTTAATTTTATGGCCTCTAGAGAGGCTTACACAATGAAAGCACAAGCGGGCTCAAAATACGTGTCTCTATCATTTTGGGTGTCATAACGTTCAAATTTGGAAAATCCGTTAATTAGATTGGAGGAATCATGAAAAATAGAGCGAGTAAGAGGATTTCCAATTACTTTTGATGCCTGTACAGCGGTTTCAACCATTAAAGCGTAAACTGTCTTGATAATGAACTTTGAGCATTTTGTTAGGACAAACAGATAAATTTTGCAATTCGTTCGTCCAATCCATGACTAAAAACTAAATAAGGAGTGAGAAAGAAGATTCCCACTTAATTGTGTGGCCTCTAGAGAGGCTTACAAATTGAAAGCACAAGCGGAGTCAAAATACGTGTCTCTATCATTTTGGGTGTGATAACGTTCAAATTTGGAAAATCGGTTAATTAGATTGGAGACCTCATGAAAAATGGAGCGAGTAAGAGGATTTTCAATCACTTTTGATGCATGTACAGCGGTTTCAACCATTACAGCGTAAACTATCTTGATAATGAGCTTTTAGCATTTTGTTAGCACAAACGGATAAATTTTGCAATTCGTTGATCCAATCCATGACTAACAACTAAAAAAGGAGTGAGAAAGAAGATTCTCACTTAATTTTATGGCCTCTAGAGAGGCTTACAAATTGAAAGCACAAGCGGAGTCAAAATACGTGTCTCTATCATTTTGGGTGTAATAACGTTCAAATTTGGAAAATCGGTTAATTAGATTGGAGACCTCATGAAAAATGGAGCGAGTAAGAGGATTTCCACTTACTTTTGATGCCTGTACAGCGGTTTCAACCATTAAACCGTAAACTGTCTTGATAATGAAATTTGAGTTTTTTGTTAGCACAAACGGATAAATTTTGCAATTCGTTGATCCAATCCATGACTAACAACTAAAAAAGGAGTGAGAAAGAAGATTCTCACTTAATTTTATGGCCTCTAGAGAGGCTTACACAATGAAAGCACAAGCGGGCTCAAAATACGTGTCTCTATCATTTTGGGTGTCATAACGTTCAAATTTGGAAAATCCGTTAATTAGATTGGAGACCTCATGAAAAATGGAGCGAGTAAGAGGATTTCCAATCACTTTTGATGCCTGTACAGCGGTTTCAACCATTACAGCGTAAACTATCTTGATAATGAGCTTTTAGCATTTTGTTAGGACAAACAGATAAATTTTGCTATTCGTTGATCCAATCCATGACTAACAACTAAAAATGGAGTGAGAAAGAAGATTGACACTTAATTCTGTGGCCTCTAGAGAGGCTTACACATTGAAAGCACAAGCGGAGTCAAAATAAGTGTCTCTATCATTTTGGGTGTGATAACGTTCAAATTTGGAAAATCGGTTAATTAGATTGGAGACCTCATGAAAAATGGAGCGAGTAAGAGGATTTCCACTTACTTTTGATGCCTGTACAGCGGTTTCAACCATTAAAACGTAAACTGTCTTGATAATGAAATTTGAGCATTTTGTTAGCACAAACGGATAAATTTTGCAATTCGTTGATCCAATCCATGACTAACAACTAAAAAAGGAGTGAGAAAGAAGATTCTCACTTAATTTTATGGCCTCTAGAGAGGCTTACACAATGAAAGCACAAGCGGGCTCAAAATACGTGTCTCTATCATTTTGGGTGTGACAACATTCACATTTGGAAAATCTGTGAATTAGATTGGAGAAATCATGACAAATGGAGCGAGTAAGAGGATTTCCAATTAATTTTGATGCCTGTACAGCGGTTTCAACCATTAAAGCGTAAACTGTCTTGATAATCAACTTTAAGCATTTTGTTAGGACAAACGGATAAATTTTGCAATTCGTTGATCCAATCCATGACTAACAACTAAAAAAGAAGTGAGAAAGAAGATTCTCACTTAATTCTATGGCCTCTAGAGAGGCTTACACAATGAAAGCACAAGCGGGCTCAAAATACGTGTCTCTATCATTTTGGGTGTGATAACGTTCAAATTTTGAAAATCCGTTAATTAGATTGGAGGAATCATGAAAAATGGAGCGAGTAAGAGTATTTCCAATTACTTTTGATGCCTGTATAGCGGTTTCAACCATTAAAGCGTAAACTGTCTTGATAATGAACTTTGAGCATTTTGTTAGGACAAACAGATAAATTTTGCAATTCGTTCATCCAATCCATGACTAAAAACTAAACAAGGAGTGAGAAAGAAGATTCCAACTTAATTCTGTGGCCTCAAGAGAGGCTTACACAATGAAAGCACAAGCGGGCTCAAAATACGTGTCTCTATCATTTTGGGTGGGATAACGTTCAAATTTGGAAAATCGGTTAATTAGATTGGAGACCTTATGAAAAATGGAGCGAGTAAGAGGATTTCCAATTAATTTTGATGCCTGTACAGCGGTTTCAACCATTAAAGCGTAAATTGTCTTGATAATCAACTTTGAGCATTTTGTTTGCACAAACGGATAAATTTTGCAATTCGTTGATCCAATCCATGACTAACAACTAAAAAAGGAGTAAGAAAGAAGATTCTCACTTAATTTTATGGCCTCTAGAGAGGCTTACACAATGAAAGCACAAGCGGGCTCAAAATACGTGTCTCTATCATTTTGGGTGTCATAACGTTCAAATTTGGAAAATCCGTTAATTAGATTGGAGACCTCATGAAAAATGGAGCGAGTAAGAGGATTTCCAATCACTTTTGATGCCTGTACAGCGGTTTCAACCATTACAGCGTAAACTATCTTGATAATGAGCTTTTAGCATTTTGTTAGGACAAACAGATAAATTTTGCTATTCGTTGATCCAATCCATGACTAACAACTAAAAATGGAGTGAGAAAGAAGATTGCCACTTAATTCTGTGGCCTCTAGAGAGGCTTACACATTGAAAGCACAAGCGGAGTCAAAATAAGTGTCTCTATCATTTTGGGTGTGATAACGTTCAAATTTGGAAAATCGGTTAATTAGATTGGAGACCTCATGAAAAATGGAGCGAGTAAGAGGATTTCCACTTACTTTTGATGCCTGTACAGCGGTTTCAACCATTAAAATGTAAACTGTCTTGATAATGAAATTTGAGCATTTTGTTAGCACAAACGGATAAATTTTGCAATTCGTTGATCCAATACATGACTAACAACTATAAAAGGAGTGAGAAAGAAGATTCTCACTTAATTTTATGGCCTCTAGAGAGGCTTACACAATGAAAGCACAAGCGGGCTCAAAATACGTGTCTCTATCATTTTGGGTGTGACAACATTCACATTTGGAAAATCTGTGAATTAGATTGGAGAAATCATGACAAATGGAGCGAGTAAGAGGATTTCCAATTAATTTTGATGCCTGTACAGCGGTTTCAACCATTAAAGCGTAAACTGTCTTGATAATCAACTTTGAGCATTTTGTTAGGACAAACGGATAAATTTTGCAATTCGTTGATCCAATCCATGACTAACAACTAAAAAAGAAGTGAGAAAGAAGATTCTCACTTAATTCTATGGCCTCTAGAGAGGCTTACACAATGAAAGCACAAGCGGGCTCAAAATACGTGTCTCTATCATTTTGGGTGTGATAACGTTCAAATTTTGAAAATCCGTTAATTAGATTGGAGGAATCATGAAAAATGGAGCGAGTAAGAGTATTTCCAATTACTTTTGATGCCTGTATAGCGGTTTCAACCATTAAAGCGTAAACTGTCTTGATAATGAACTTTGAGCATTTTGTTAGGACAAACAGATAAATTTTGCAATTCGTTCATCCAATCCATGACTAAAAACTAAACAAGGAGTGAGAAAGAAGATTCCAACTTAATTCTGTGGCCTCAAGAGAGGCTTACACAATGAAAGCACAAGCGGGCTCAAAATACGTGTCTCTATCATTTTGGGTGGGATAACGTTCAAATTTGGAAAATCGGTTAATTAGATTGGAGACCTTATGAAAAATGGAGCGAGTAAGAGGATTTCCAATTAATTTTGATGCCTGTACAGCGGTTTCAACCATTAAAGCGTAAACTGTCTTGATAATCAACTTTGAGCATTTTGTTAGCACAAACGGATAAATTTTGCAATTCGTTGATCCAATCCATGACTAACAACTAAAAAAGGAGTGAGAAAGAAGATTCTCACTTAATTCTATGGCCTCTAGAGAGGCTTACACATTGAAAGCACAAGCGGAGTCAAAATAAGTGTCTCTATCATTTTGGGTGTGATAACGTTCAAATTTGGAAAATCGGTTAATTAGATTGGAGACCTCATGAAAAATGGAGCGAGTAAGAGGATTTCCATTTACTTTTGATGACTGTACAGCGGTTTCAACCATTAAAACGTAAACTGTCTTGATAATGAAATTTGAGCATTTTGTTAGCACAAACGGATAAATTTTGCAATTCGTTGATCCAATCCATGACTAACATCTAAAAAAGGAGTGAGAAAGAAGATTCTCACTTAATTTTATGGCCTCTAGAGAGGCTTACAAATTGAAAGCACAAGCGGAGTCAAAATACGTGTCTCTATCATTTTGGGTGTGATAACTTTCAAATTTTGAAAATCCGTTAATTAGATTGGAGGAATCATGAAAAATGGAGCGAGTAAGAGTATTTCCAATCACTTTTGATGCCTGTACAGCGGTTTCAACCATTACAGCGTAAACTATCTTGATAATGAGCTTTTAGCATTTTGTTAGGACAAACAGATAAATTTTGCTATTCGTTGATCCAATCCATGACTAACAACTAAAAATGGAGTGAGAAAGAAGATTTCCACTTAATTCTGTGGCCTCTAGAGAGGCTTACACATTGAAAGCACAAGCGGAGTCAAAATAAGTGTCTCTATCATTTTGGGTGTGATAACGTTCAAATTTGGAAAATCGGTTAATTAGATTGGAGACCTCATGAAAAATGGAGCGAGTAAGAGGATTTCCACTTACTTTTGATGCCTGTACAGCGGTTTCAACCATTAAAACGTAAACTGTCTTGATAATGAAATTTGAGCATTTTGTTAGCGTAAACGGATAAATTTTGCAATTCGTTGATCCAATCCATGACTAACAACTAAAAAAGGAGTGAGAAAGAAGATTCTCACTTAATTTTATGGCCTCTAGAGAGGCTTACACAATGAAAGCACAAGCGGGCTCAAAATACGTGTCTCTATCATTTTGGGTGTCATAACGTTCAAATTTGGAAAATCCGTTAATTAGATTGGAGGAATCATGAAAAATAGAGCGAGTAAGAGGATTTCCAATTACTTTTGATGCCTGTACAGCGGTTTCAACCATTAAAGCGTAAACTGTCTTGATAATGAACTTTGAGCATTTTGTTAGGACAAACAGATAAATTTTGCAATTCGTTCGTCCAATCCATGACTAAAAACTAAATAAGGAGTGAGAAAGAAGATTCCCACTTAATTGTGTGGCCTCTAGAGAGGCTTACAAATTGAAAGCACAAGCGGAGTCAAAATACGTGTCTCTATCATTTTGGGTGTGATAACGTTCAAATTTGGAAAATCGGTTAATTAGATTGGAGACCTCATGAAAAATGGAGCGAGTAAGAGGATTTCCATTTACTTTTGATGACTGTACAGCGGTTTCAACCATTAAAACGTAAACTGTCTTGATAATGAAATTTGAGCATTTTGTTAGGACAAACGGATAAATTTTGCATTTCGTTGATCCAATCCATGACTAACAACTAAAAAAGGAGTGAGAAAGAAGATTCTCACTTAATTTTATGGCCTCTAGAGAGGCTTACAAATTGAAAGCACAAGCGGAGTCAAAATACGTGTCTCTATCATTTTGGGTGTGATAACTTTCAAATTTTGAAAATCCGTTAATTAGATTGGAGGAATCATGAAAAATGGAGCGAGTAAGAGTATTTCCAATCACTTTTGATGCCTGTACAGCGGTTTCAACCATTAAAACGTAAACTGTCTTGATAATGAAATTTGAGCATTTTGTTAGGACAAACGGATAAATTTTGCAATTCGTTGATCCAATCCATGACTAACAACTAAAAAACGAGTGAGAAAGAAGATTCCCACTTAATTATGTGGCCTCTATAGAGGCTTGCCAAATGAAAGCACAAGCGGGCTTAAAATACGTGTCTCTATCATTTTGGGTGTGATAACGTTCAAATTTGGAAAATCCGTTAATTAGATTGGAGACCTCATTAAAAATGGAGCGACTAAGAGGATTTCCAATTACTTTTGATGCCTGTACAGCGGTTCCAACGTTTGAAGCGTAAACTGTCTTGATATTGAGCTTTTTGCATTTTGTTAGACCAAACGGATAAATTTTGCAATTCGTTGATCCAATCCACGACTAACAACTAAAAATTGAGTGACAAAGAAGATTCCCACTTAATTATGTGGCCTCTAGAGAGGCTTACCCAATGAAAGCACAAGCGGGCTCAAAATACGTGTCTCTATCAATTTGGGTGTGATAACGTTCAAATTTGGAAAATCCGTTAATTAGATTGGAGACCTCATGAAAAATGGAGCGAGTAAGAGTATTTCCAATTACTTTTTATGCCTGTACAGCGGTTTCAACCTTTGAAGCGTAAACTGTCTTGATAATGACCTTTGAGCATTTTGTTAGAACAAACAGATAAATTTTGCTATTCGTTGATCCAATCCAGGACTAACAACTAAAAAAGGAGTGAGAAAGAAGATTGCCACTTAATTCTGTGGCCTCTAGAGAGGCTTACACATTGAAAGCACAAGCGGAGTCAAAATACGTGTCTCTATCATTTTGGATGTGATAACGTTCAAATTTGGAAAATCGGTTAATTAGATTGGAGACCTCATGAAAATTGGAGCGAGTAAGAGGATTTCCAATTACTTTTGATGCCTGTACAGCGGTTTCAACCTTTGAAGCGTAAACTATCTTGATATTAGCTTTTATTATTTTGTTAGGACAAACGGATAAATTTTGCAATTCGTTGATCCAATCCATGACTAACAACTAAAAGAGGAGTGAGAAAGAAGATTGCCACTTAATTCTGTGGCCTCTAGAGAGGCTTACACATTGAAAGCACAAGCGGAGTCAAAATACGTGTCTCTATCATTTTGGGTGTGATAACTTTCAAATTTTGAAAATCCGTTAATTAGATTGGAGGAATCATGAAAAATGGAGCGAGTAAGAGTATTTCCAATCACTTTTGATGCCTGTACAGCGGTTTCAACCATTACAGCGTAAACTATCTTGATAATGAGCTTTTAGCATTTTGTTAGGACAAACAGATAAATTTTGCAATTCGTTCATCCAATCCATGACTAAAAACTAAAAAAGGAGTGAGAAGGAAGATTCCAACTTAATTCTGTGGCCTCAAGAGAGGCTTACACAATGAAAGCACAAGCGGGCTCAAAATACGTGTCTCTATCATTTTGGGTGTGATAACATTCAAATTTGGAAAATCCGTTAATTAGATTAGAGGAATCATGAAAAATGGAGCGAGTAAGAGTATTTCCAATTACTTTTGATGCCTGTACAGCGATTTCAACCATTAATGCGTAAACTGTCTTGATAATGAACTTTGAGCATCTTGTTACCACAAACGGATAAATTTTGCAATTCGGTGATCCAATCCGTGACTAACAACTAAAGGAGTGGGAAAGAAGATTCCCACTTAATTGTGTGGCCTATAGAGAGGCTTACACAATGAAAGCACAAGCGGGCTTAAAATACGTGTCTCTATCATTTTGGGTGGGATAACGTTCAAATTTTGAAAATCGGTTAAGTAGATTGGAGACCTCATGAAAAATGGAGCGAGTAAGAGTATTTCCAATTACTTTTGGTGCCAGTACAGCGGTTTCAACCATTGAAGCGTAAACTGTCTTGATAATGAGCTTTTAGCATTTTGTTAGAACAAACGGATAAATTTTGCTATTCGTTGATCCATTCCATGACTAACAACTAAAAAAAGGAGTGAGAAAGAAGATTGCCACTTAATTATGTTGCCTCTAGAGAGGCTTACACAATGAAAGCACAAGCAGGCTCAAAATACGTGTCTCTATCATTTTGGGTGTGATAACGTTCAAATTTGGAAAATCTGTTAATTAGATTGGAGACCTCATTAAAAATGGAGCGAGAGCTCATGAAAAATGGAGCGAGTAAGAGGATTTCCAATTACTTTTGATGCCTGTACAACGGTTTCAACCTTTGAAGCGTAAACTATCTTGATATGAGCTTTTATTATTTTGTTAGGACAAACGGATAAATTTTGCAATTCGTTGATCCAATCCTTGACTAACAACTAAAAAAGGAGTGAGAAAGAAGATTCCCACTTAATTATGTGGCCTCTATAGAGGCTTGCCAAATGAAAGCACAAGCGGGCTTAAAATACGTGTCTCTATCATTTTGGGTGTGATAACGTTCAAATTTGGAAAATCCGTTAATTAGATTGGAGACCTCATTAAAAATGGAGAGACTAAGAGGATTTCCAATTACTTTTGATGCCTGTACAGCGGTTCCAACGTTTGAAGCGTAAACTGTCTTGATATTGAGCTTTTTGCATTTTGTTAGACCAAACGGGTAAATTTTGCAATTCGTTGATCCAATCCACGACTAACAACTAAAAATTGAGTGACAAAGAAGATTCCCACTTAATTATGTGGCCTCTAGAGAGGCTTACCCAATGAAAGCACAAGCGGGCTCAAAATACGTGTCTCTATCAGTTTGGGTGTGATAACGTTCAAATTTGGAAAATCCGTTAATTAGATTGGAGACCTCATGAAAAATGGAGCGAGTAAGAGTATTTCCAATTACTTTTGATGCCTGTACAGCGGTTTCAACCTTTGAAGCGTAAACTATCTTGATATTAGCTTTTATTATTTTGTTAGGACAAACGGATAAATTTTGCAATTCGTTGATCCAATCCATGACTAACAACTAAAAGAGGAGTGAGAAAGAAGATTGCCACTTAATTCTGTGGCCTCTAGAGAGGCTTACACATTGAAAGCACAAGCGGAGTCAAAATACGTGTCTCTATCATTTTGGGTGTGATAACTTTCAAATTTTGAAAATCCGTTAATTAGATTGGAGGAATCATGAAAAATGGAGCGAGTAAGAGTATTTCCAATCACTTTTGATGCCTGTACAGCGGTTTCAACCATTACAGCGTAAACTATCTTGATAATGAGCTTTTAGCATTTTGTTAGGACAAACAGATAAATTTTGCAATTCGTTCATCCAATCCATGACTAAAAACTAAAAAAGGAGTGAGAAGGAAGATTCCAACTTAATTCTGTGGCCTCAAGAGAGGCTTACACAATGAAAGCACAAGCGGGCTCAAAATACGTGTCTCTATCATTTTGGGTGTGATAACATTCAAATTTGGAAAATCCGTTAATTAGATTAGAGGAATCATGAAAAATGGAGCGAGTAAGAGTATTTCCAATTACTTTTGATGCCTGTACAGCGATTTCAACCATTAATGCGTAAACTGTCTTGATAATGAACTTTGAGCATCTTGTTACCACAAACGGATAAATTTTGCAATTCGGTGATCCAATCCGTGACTAACAACTAAAGGAGTGGGAAAGAAGATTCCCACTTAATTGTGTGGCCTATAGAGAGGCTTACACAATGAAAGCACAAGCGGGCTTAAAATACGTGTCTCTATCATTTTGGGTGGGAAAACGTTCAAATTTTGAAAATCGGTTAAGTAGATTGGAGACCTCATGAAAAATGGAGCGAGTAAGAGTATTTCCAATTACTTTTGGTGCCAGTACAGCGGTTTCAACCTTTGAAGCGTAAACTGTCTTGATAATGAGCTTTTAGCATTTTGTTAGAACAAACGGATAAATTTTGCTATTCGTTGATCCATTCCATGACTAACAACTAAAAAAAGGAGTGAGAAAGAAGATTGCCACTTAATTATGTTGCCTCTAGAGAGGCTTACACAATGAAAGCACAAGCAGGCTCAAAATACGTGTCTCTATCATTTTGGGTGTGATAACGTTCAAATTTGGAAAATCTGTTAATTAGATTGGAGACCTCATTAAAAATGGAGCGAGAGCTCATGAAAAATGGAGCGAGTAAGAGGATTTCCAATTACTTTTGATGCCTGTACAACGGTTTCAACCTTTGAAGCGTAAACTATCTTGATATGAGCTTTTATTATTTTGTTAGGACAAACGGATAAATTTTGCAATTCGTTGATCCAATCCTTGACTAACAACTAAAAAAGGAGTGAGAAAGAAGATTCCCACTTAATTATGTGGCCTCTATAGAGGCTTGCCAAATGAAAGCACAAGCGGGCTTAAAATACGTGTCTCTATCATTTTGGGTGTGATAACGTTCAAATTTGGAAAATCCGTTAATTAGATTGGAGACCTCATTAAAAATGGAGAGACTAAGAGGATTTCCAATTACTTTTGATGCCTGTACAGCGGTTCCAACGTTTGAAGCGTAAACTGTCTTGATATTGAGCTTTTTGCATTTTGTTAGACCAAACGGGTAAATTTTGCAATTCGTTGATCCAATCCACGACTAACAACTAAAAATTGAGTGACAAAGAAGATTCCCACTTAATTATGTGGCCTCTAGAGAGGCTTACCCAATGAAAGCACAAGCGGGCTCAAAATACGTGTCTCTATCAGTTTGGGTGTGATAACGTTCAAATTTGGAAAATCCGTTAATTAGATTGGAGACCTCATGAAAAATGGAGCGAGTAAGAGTATTTCCAATTACTTTTGATGCCTGTACAGCGGTTTCAACCTTTGAAGCGTAAACTGTCTTGATAATGACCTTTGAGCATTTTGTTAGAACAAACAGATAAATTTTGCTATTCGTTGATCCAATCCATGACTAACAACTAAAAAAGGAGTGAGAAAGAAGATTGCCACTTAATTCTGTGGCCTCTAGAGAGGCTTACACATTGAAAGCACAAGCGGAGTCAAAATACGTGTCTCTATCATTTTGGATGTGATAACGTTCAAATTTGGAAAATCGGTTAATTAGATTGGAGACCTCATGAAAATTGGAGCGAGTAAGAGGATTTCCAATTACTTTTGATGCCTGTACAGCGGTTTCAACCTTTGAAGCGTAAACTATCTTGATATTAGCTTTTATTATTTTGTTAGGACAAACGGATAAATTTTGCAATTCGTTGATCCAATCCATGACTAACAACTAAAAGAGGAGTGAGAAAGAAGATTTCCACTTAATTATGTGGCCTCTATAGAGGCTTGCCAAATGAAAGCACAAGCGGGCTAAAAATACGTGTCTCTATCATTTTGGGTGTGATAACGTTCAAATTTGGAAAATCCGTTAATTAGATTGGAGACCTCATGAGAAATGGAGCGAGTAAGAGGATTTCCAATTACTTTTGATTCCTTTACAGCGGTTCCAACCTTTGAAGCGTAAACTGTCTTGATAATGAGCTTTTTGCATTTTGTTAGACCAAACGGATAAATTTTGCAATTCGTTGATCCAATCCACGACTAACAACTAAAAAATGAGTAAGAAAGAAGATTCCCACTTAATTATGTGGCCTCTAGAGAAGCTTACCCAATGAAAGCACAAGCGGGCTCAAAATACGTGTCTCTATCAGTTTGGGTGTGATAACGTTCAAATTTGAAAAATCAGTTAATTAGATTGGAGACCTCATGAAAATTAGAGCGAGTAAGAGGATTTCCAATTACTTTTGATGCCTGTCCAACGGTTTCAACCTTTGAAGCGTAAACTGTCTTTATAATGAGCTTTTTGCATTTTGTTAGCACAAACGGTTAAATTTTGCAATTCGCGTATCCAATCCATGACTAACAACTAAAAAAGGAGTGAGAAAGAAGATTACCACTTATTTATGTGGCCTCTAGAGAGGCTTACGTAATGAAAGCACAAGCAGTCTAAAAATACGTGTCTCTATCATTTTGGGTGTGATAACGTTCAAATTGGGAAAATTCGTTAATTAGATTGGAGACCTTATGAAAAATGGAGTGAGTAAGAGGATTTCCAATTACTTTTGATGCCTCTACAGAAGTTTCAACCTTTGAAGCTTAAACTGCCTTGATAATGAGCTTTTAACATTTTGTTAGGACAAACGGATAAATTTTGCAATTCCTTGATCCAATCAATGACTAACAACTAAAAAAGGAGTGAGAAAGAAGATTCCCACTTAATTATGTGGCCTCTAGAGAGGCTGACCCAATGAAAGCACAAGCGGGCTCAAAATACGTGTCTCTATCACTTTGGGTGTAATAACGTTCAAATTTGGAAAATTCGTTAATTAGATTGGAGACCTCATGAAAAATGGAGCGAGTAAGAGGATTTCCAATTACTTTTTGATGCCTATACAGCGGTTTCAACCTTTGAAGCTTAATCTGTCTTGATAATGAGCTTTTAACATTTTGTTAGGACAAACGGATAAATTTTGCAATTCCTTGATCCAATCCATGACTAACAACTAAAAAAGGAGTGAGAAAGAAGATTCCCACTTAATTATGTGGCCTCTAGAGAGGCTTACCCAATGAAAGCACAAGCGGGCTCAAAATACGTGTCTCTATCAGTTTGGGTGTGATAACGTTCAAATTTGGAAAATCCGTTAATTAGATTGGAGACCTCATGAAAATTGGAGCGAGTAAGAGGATTTCCAATTACTTTTGATGCCTGTCCAACGGTTTCAACATTTGAAGCGTAAACTGTCTTTATAATGAGCTTTTTGTATTTTGTTAGCACAAACAGTTAAATTTTGCAATTCGCGTATCCAATCCATGACTAACAACTAAAAAAGGAGTGAGAAAGAAGATTACCACTTAATTATGTGGCCTCTAGAGAGGCTTACGTAATGAAAGCACAAGCAGTCTAAAAATACGTGTCTCTATCATTTTGGGTGTGATAACGTTCAAATTGGGAAAATTCGTTAATTAGATTGGAGACCTTATGAAAAATGGAGTGAGTAAGAGGATTTCCAATAACTTTTGATGCCTGTACAGCGGTTCCAACCTTTGAAGCGTAAACTGTCTTGATAATGAGCTTTTTTCATTTTGTTAGAACAAACGGATAAATTTTGCAATTCGTTGATCCATTCCATGACTAACAACTAAAAAAGGAGTGAGAAAGAAGATTCCTACTTAATTATGTGGCCTCTAGAGAGTCTTACCCAATGAAAGCACAAGCGGGCTCAAAATAGGTGTCTCTATCATTTTGGGTGTGATAACGTTCAAATTTGGAAAATCCGTTAATTAGATTGGAGACCTCATGAAAAATGGAGCGAGTAAGAGGATTTCCAATTACATTTGATGCATGTACAGCGACTTCAACCTTTGAAGTGTAAACTGTCTTGATATCGGCTTTTATTATTTTGTTAGGACAAACGGATAAATTTTGCAATTCGTTGATCCAATTCATGATTAACAACTAAAAAAGGAGTGAGAAAGAAGATTCCCACTTAATTATGTGGCCTCTAGAGAGGCTTACCCAATGAAAGCACAAGCGGGCTCAAAATAGGTGTCTCTATCATTTTGGGTGTGATAACGTTCAAATTTGGAAAATCCGTTAATTAGATTGGAGACCTCATGAAAAATGGAGCGAGTAAGAGGATTTCCAATCACATTTGATGCATGTACAGCGATTTCAACCTTTTGAAGTGTAAACTGTCTTGATATCGGCTTTTATTATTTTGTTAGGACAAACGGATAAATTTTGCAATTCGTTGATCCAATCCATGACTAAAAACTAAAAAAGGAGTGAGAAAGAAGATTCCCACTTAATTATGTGGCCTCTAGAGAGGCTTACCCAATGAAAGCACAAGCGGGCTTAAAATACGTGTCTCTATCATTTTGGGTGTGATAACGTTCAAATTTGGAAAATCCGTTAATTAGATTGGAGACCTCAAGAAAAATGGAGCGAGTAAGAGGATTTCCAATTACTTTTGATGCCTGTACAGCGGTTCCAACGTTTGAAGCGTAAACTGTCTTGATATTGAGCTTTTTGCATTTTGTTAGACCAAACGGATAAATTTTGCAATTCGTTGATCCAATCCACGACTAACAACTAAAAAATGAGTGACAAAGAAGATTCCCACTTAATTATGTGGCCTCTAGAGAGGCTTACCCAATGAAAGCACAAGCGGGCTTAAAATACGTGTCTCTATCATTTTGGGTGTGATAACGTTCAAATTTGGAAAATCCGTTAATTAGATTGGAGACCTCATGAAAATTGGAGCGAGTAAGAGGATTTCCAATTACTTTTGATGCCTGTCCAACGGTTTCAACCTTTGAAGCGTAAACTGTCTTTATAATGAGCTTTTTGCATTTTGTTAGCACAAACGGTTAAATTTTGCAATTCGCGTATCCAATCCATGACTAACAACTAAAAAAGGAGTGAGAAAGAAGATTACCACTTAATTATGTGGCCTCTAGAGTGGCTTACGTAATGAAAGCACAAGCAGTCTAAAAATATGTGTCTCTATCATTTTCGGTGTGATAACGTTCAAATTGGGAAAATTCGTTAATTAGATTGGAGACCTTATGAAAAATGGAGTGAGTAAGAGGATTTCCAATTACTTTTGATGCCTCTACAGCCGTTTCAACCTTTGAAGCATAAACTGCCTTGATAATGAGCTTTTAACATTTTGTTAGGACAAACGGATAAATTTTGCAATTCCTTGATCCAATCAATGACAAACAACTAAAAAAGGAGTGAGAAAGAAGATTCCCACTTAATTATGTGGCCTCTAGAGAGGCTGACCCAATGAAAGCACAAGCGGGCTCAAAATACGTGTCTCTATCACTTTGGGTGTGATAACGTTCAAATTTGGAAAATTCGTTAATTAGATTGGAGACCTCATGAAAAATGGAGCGAGTAAGAGGATTTCCAATTACTTTTGATGCCTATACAGCGGTTTCAACCTTTGAAGCTTAAACTGTCTTGATAATGAGCTTTTAACATTTTGTTAGGACAAACGGATAAATTTTGCAATTCCTTGATCCAATCCATGACTAACAACTAAAAAAGGAGTGAGAAAGAAGATTCCCACTTAATTATGTGGCCTCTAGAGAGGCTTACCCAATGAAAGCACAAGCGGGCTCAAAATACGTGTCTCTATCAGTTTGGGTGTGATAACGTTCAAATTTGGAAAATCCGTTAATTAGATTGGAGACCTCATGAAAATTGGAGCGAGTAAGAGGATTTCCAATTACTTTTGATGCCTGTCCAACGGTTTCAACCTTTGAAGCGTAAACTGTCTTTATAATGAGCTTTTTGCATTTTGTTAGCACAAACGGTTAAATTTTGCAATTCGCGTATCCAATCCATGACTAACAACTAAAAAAGGAGTGAGAAAGAAGATTACCACTTAATTATGTGGCCTCTAAAGAGGCTTACGTAATGAAAGCACAAGCAGTCTAAAAATACGTGTCTCTATCATTTTGGGTGTGATAACGTTCAAATTGGGAAAATTCGTTAATTAGATTGGAGACCTTATGAAAAATGGAGTGAGTAAGAGGATTTCCAATAACTTTTGATGCCTGTACAGCGGTTCCAACCTTTGAAGCGTAAACTGTCTTGATAATGAGCTTTTTTCATTTTGTTAGGACAAACGGATAAATTTTGCAATTCGTTGATCCATTCCACGACTAACAACTAAAAAAGGAGTGAGAAAGAAGATTCCCACTTAATTATGTGGCCTCTAGAGAGGCTTACCCAATGAAAGCACAAGCGGGCTCAAAATAGGTGTCTCTATCATTTTGGGTGTGATAACGTTCAAATTTGGAAAATCCGTTAATTAGATTGGAGACCTCATGAAAAATGGAGCGAGTAAGAGGATTTCCAATTACTTTTGATGCATGTACAGCGGTTTCAACCTTTGAAGCGTCAAATGTCTTGACTATGAGCTTTTAGCATTTTGTTAGAACAAACGGATAAATTTTTATATTCGTTTATCCAATCCATGACTAAAAACTAAAAAAGGAGTGAGAAAGAAGATTACCACTTAATTATGTGGCCTCTATTGAGGCTTACACAATGAAAGCACAAGCGGTCTAAAAATACGTGTCTCTATCATTTTGGGTGTGATAACGTTCAAATTTGGAAAATCCGTTAATTAGATTGGAGACCTCATGAAAAATGGAGTGAGTAAGAGGATTTCCAATAACTTTTGATGCCTGTACAGCGGTTCCAACCTTTGAAGCGTAAACTGTCTTGATAATGAGCTTTTTTCATTTTGTTAGAACAAACGGACAAATTTTGCAATTCGTTGATCCATTCCACGACTAACAACTAAAAAAGGAGTGAGAAAGAAGATTCCCACTTAATTATGTGGCCTCTAGAAAGGCTTACCCAATGAAAGCACAAGCGGGCTCAAAATAGGTGTCTCTATCATTTTGGGTGTGATAACGTTCAAATTTGGAAAATCCGTTAATTAGATTGGAGACCTCATGAAAAATGGAGCGAGTAAGAGGATTTCCAATGACATTTGATGCATGTACAGCGACTTCAACCTTTTGAAGTGTAAACTGTCTTGATATCGGCTTTTATTATTTTGTTAGGACAAACGGATAAATTTTGCAATTCGTTGATCCAATCCATGACTAAAAACTAAAAAAGGAGTGAGAAAGAAGATTACCACTTAATTATGTGGCCTCTATTGAGGCTTACACAATGAAAGCACAAGCGGTCTAAAAATACGTGTCTCTATCATTTTGGGTGTGATAACGTTCAAATTTGGAAAATCCGTTAATTAGATTGGAGACCTCATGAAAAATGGAGCGAGTAAGAGGAGTTCCAATTACTTTTGATGCATGTACAGCGGTTTCAACCATTGAAGCGTCAAATGTCTTGACTATGAGCTTTTAGCATTTTGTTAGAACAAACGGATAAATTTTTATATTCGTTTATCCAATCCATGACTAAAAACTAAAAAAGAAGTGAGAAAGAAGATTACCACTTAATTATGTGGCCTCTATTGAGGCTTACACAATGAAAGCACAAGCGGTCTAAAAATACGTGTCTCTATCATTTTGGGTGTGATAACGTTCAAATTTGGAAAATCCGTTAATTAGATTGGAGACCTCATGAAAAATGGAGCGAGTAAGAGGATTTCCAATTACTTTTGATGCATGTACAGCGGTTTCAACCTTTGAAGCGTCAAATGTCTTGACTATGAGCTTTTAGCATTTTGTTAGAACAAACGGATAAATTTTTATATTCGTTTATCCAATCCATGACTAAAAACTAAAAAAGGAGTGAGAAAGAAGATTACCACTTAATTATGTGGCCTCTATTGAGGCTTACACAATGAAAGCACAAGCGGTCTAAAAATACGTGTCTCTATCATTTTGGGTGTGATAACGTTCAAATTTGGAAAATCCGTTAATTAGATTGGAGACCTCATGAAAAATGGAGTGAGTAAGAGGATTTCCAATAACTTTTGATGCCTGTACAGCGGTTCCAACCTTTGAAGCGTAAACTGTCTTGATAATGAGCTTTTTTCATTTTGTTAGAACAAACGGACAAATTTTGCAATTCGTTGATCCATTCCACGACTAACAACTAAAAAAGGAGTGAGAAAGAAGATTCCCACTTAATTATGTGGCCTCTAGAAAGGCTTACCCAATGAAAGCACAAGCGGGCTCAAAATAGGTGTCTCTATCATTTTGGGTGTGATAACGTTCAAATTTGGAAAATCCGTTAATTAGATTGGAGACCTCATGAAAAATGGAGCGAGTAAGAGGATTTCCAATGACATTTGATGCATGTACAGCGACTTCAACCTTTTGAAGTGTAAACTGTCTTGATATCGGCTTTTATTATTTTGTTAGGACAAACGGATAAATTTTGCAATTCGTTGATCCAATCCATGACTAAAAACTAAAAAAGGAGTGAGAAAGAAGATTACCACTTAATTATGTGGCCTCTATTGAGGCTTACACAATGAAAGCACAAGCGGTCTAAAAATACGTGTCTCTATCATTTTGGGTGTGATAACGTTCAAATTTGGAAAATCCGTTAATTAGATTGGAGACCTCATGAAAAATGGAGCGAGTAAGAGGATTTCCAATTACTTTTGATGCCTATACAGCGGTTTCAACCTTTGAAGCTTAAACTGTCTTGATAATGAGCTTTTAACATTTTGTTAGGACAAACGGATAAATTTTGCAATTCCTTGATCCAATCCATGACTAACAACTAAAAAAGGAGTGAGAAAGAAGATTCCCACTTAATTATGTGGCCTCTAGAGAGGCTTACCCAATGAAAGCACAAGCGGGCTCAAAATACGTGTCTCTATCAGTTTGGGTGTGATAACGTTCAAATTTGGAAAATCCGTTAATTAGATTGGAGACCTCATGAAAATTGGAGCGAGTAAGAGGATTTCCAATTACTTTTGATGCCTGTCCAACGGTTTCAACCTTTGAAGCGTAAACTGTCTTTATAATGAGCTTTTTGCATTTTGTTAGCACAAACGGTTAAATTTTGCAATTCGCGTATCCAATCCATGACTAACAACTAAAAAAGGAGTGAGAAAGAAGATTACCACTTAATTATGTGGCCTCTAAAGAGGCTTACGTAATGAAAGCACAAGCAGTCTAAAAATACGTGTCCCTATCATTTTGGGTGTGATAACGTTCAAATTGGGAAAATTCGTTAATTAGATTGGAGACCTTATGAAAAATGGAGTGAGTAAGAGGATTTCCAATAACTTTTGATGCCTGTACAGCGGTTCCAACCTTTGAAGCGTAAACTGTCTTGATAATGAGCTTTTTTCATTTTGTTAGGACAAACGGATAAATTTTGCAATTCGTTGATCCATTCCACGACTAACAACTAAAAAAGGAGTGAGAAAGAAGATTCCCACTTAATTATGTGGCCTCTAGAGAGGCTTACCCAATGAAAGCACAAGCGGGCTCAAAATAGGTGTCTCTATCATTTTGGGTGTGATAACGTTCAAATTTGGAAAATCCGTTAATTAGATTGGAGACCTCATGAAAAATGGAGCGAGTAAGAGGATTTCCAATTACTTTTGATGCATGTACAGCGGTTTCAACCATTGAAGCGTCAAATGTCTTGACTATGAGCTTTTAGCATTTTGTTAGAACAAACGGATAAATTTTTATATTCGTTTATCCAATCCATGACTAAAAACTAAAAAAGGAGTGAGAAAGAAGATTACCACTTAATTATGTGGCCTCTATTGAGGCTTACACAATGAAAGCACAAGCGGTCTAAAAATACGTGTCTCTATCATTTTCGGTGTGATAACGTTCAAATTTGGAAAATCCGTTAATTAGATTGGAGACCTCATGAAAAATGGAGTGAGTAAGAGGATTTCCAATAACTTTTGATGCCTGTACAGCGGTTCCAACCTTTGAAGCGTAAACTGTCTTGATAATGAGCTTTTTTCATTTTGTTAGAACAAACGGACAAATTTTGCAATTCGTTGATCCATTCCACGACTAACAACTAAAAAAGGAGTGAGAAAGAAGATTCCCACTTAATTATGTGGCCTCTAGAAAGGCTTACCCAATGAAAGCACAAGCGGGCTCAAAATAGGTGTCTCTATCATTTTGGGTGTGATAACGTTCAAATTTGGAAAATCCGTTAATTAGATTGGAGACCTCATGAAAAATGGAGCGAGTAAGAGGATTTCCAATGACATTTGATGCATGTACAGCGACTTCAACCTTTTGAAGTGTAAACTGTCTTGATATCGGCTTTTATTATTTTGTTAGGACAAACGGATAAATTTTGCAATTCGTTGATCCAATCCATGACTAAAAACTAAAAAAGGAGTGAGAAAGAAGATTACCACTTAATTATGTGGCCTCTATTGAGGCTTACACAATGAAAGCACAAGCGGTCTAAAAATACGTGTCTCTATCATTTTGGGTGTGATAACGTTCAAATTTGGAAAATCCGTTAATTAGATTGGAGACCTCATGAAAAATGGAGCGAGTAAGAGGATTTCCAATTACTTTTGATGCCTATACAGCGGTTTCAACCTTTGAAGCTTAAACTGTCTTGATAATGAGCTTTTAACATTTTGTTAGGACAAACGGATAAATTTTGCAATTCCTTGATCCAATCCATGACTAACAACTAAAAAAGGAGTGAGAAAGAAGATTCCCACTTAATTATGTGGCCTCTAGAGAGGCTTACCCAATGAAAGCACAAGCGGGCTCAAAATACGTGTCTCTATCAGTTTGGGTGTGATAACGTTCAAATTTGGAAAATCCGTTAATTAGATTGGAGACCTCATGAAAATTGGAGCGAGTAAGAGGATTTCCAATTACTTTTGATGCCTGTCCAACGGTTTCAACCTTTGAAGCGTAAACTGTCTTTATAATGAGCTTTTTGCATTTTGTTAGCACAAACGGTTAAATTTTGCAATTCGCGTATCCAATCCATGACTAACAACTAAAAAAGGAGTGAGAAAGAAGATTACCACTTAATTATGTGGCCTCTAAAGAGGCTTACGTAATGAAAGCACAAGCAGTCTAAAAATACGTGTCTCTATCATTTTGGGTGTGATAACGTTCAAATTTGGAAAATCCGTTAATTAGATTGGAGACCTCATGAAAAATGGAGCGAGTAAGAGGACTTCCAATTACTTTTGATGCATGTACAGCGGTTTCAACCTTTGAAGCGTAAAATGTCTTGATTATGAGCTTTTAGCATTTTGTTAGAACAAACGGATAAATTTTTATATTCGTTGATCCAATCCATGACTAACAACTAAAAAAAGAGTGAGAAAGAAGATTACCACTTAATTATGTGGCCTCTATTGAGGCTTACACAATGAAAGCACAAGCGGGCTAAAAATACGTGTCTCTATCATTTTGGGTGTGATAACGTTCAAATTTGGAAAATCCGTTAATTAGATTGGAGACCTCATGAAAAATGGAGCGAGTAAGAGGAGTTTCAATTACTTTTGATGCATGTACAGCGGTTTCAACCTTTGAAGCGTAAAATGTCTTGATTATGAGCTTTTAGCATTTTGTTAGAACAAACGGATAAATTTTGCAATTCGTTGATCCATTCCACGACTAACAACTAAAAAAGGAGTGAGAAAGAAGATTCCCACTTAATTATGTGGCCTCTAGAGAGGCTTACCCAATGGAAGCACAAGCGGAGTTAAAATAAGTGTCTCTATCATTTTGGGTGTGATAACGTTCAAATTTGGAACATCCGTTAATTAGATTGGAGACCACATGAAAAATGGAGTGAATAGAGGATTTTCAATTACTTTTGATGCCTGTACAGCGGTTCCAACCTTTGAAGCGTAAACTGTCTTGATAATGAGCTTTTTGCATTTTGTTAGAACAAACGGATAAATTTTGCAATTCGTTGATCCATTCCCCGACTAACAACTAAAAAAGGAGTGAGAAAGAAGATTCCCACTTAATTATGTGGCCTCTAGAGGGGCTTACCCAATGAAAGCACAAGCGGGCTAAAAATACGTGTCTCTATCATTTTGGGTGTGATAACGTTCAAATTTGGAAAATCCGTTAATTAGATTGGAGACCTCATGAAAAATGGAGCGAGTAAGAGGACTTCCAATTACTTTTGATGCATGTACAGCGGTTTCAACCTTTGAAGCGTAAAATGTCTTGATTATGAGCTTTTAGCATTTTGTTAGAACAAACGGATAAATTTTGCAATTCGTTGATCCATTCCACGACTAACAACTAAAAAAGGAGTGAGAAAGAAGATTCCCACTTAATTATGTGGCCTCTAGAGAGGCTTACCCAATGAAAGCACAAGCGGGCTCAAAATAGGTGTCTCTATCATTTTGGGTGTGATTACGTTCAAATTTGGAAAATCCGTTAATTAGATTGGAGACCTCATGAAAATTGGAGCGAGTAAGAGGATTTCCAATTACTTTTGATGCGTTCCAACGGTTTCAATCTTTGAAGTGTAAACTGTCTTTATAATGAGCTTTTTGCATTTTGTTAGAACAAACGGATAAATTTTTCAATTCGTTGATCCAATCCATGACTAACAACTAAAAAAGGAGTGAGAAAGAAGATTACCACTTAATTATGTGTCCTCTATAGAGGCTTACTTAATGAAAGCACAAGCGGTCTAAAAATACGTGTCTCTATCATTTTGGGTGTGATAACGTTCAAATTTGGAACATCCGTTAATTAGATTGGAGACCACATGAAAAATGGAGTGAATAGAGGATTTTCAATTACTTTTGATGCCTGTACAGCGGTTTCAACCTTTGAAGCGTAAACTGTCTTGATAATGAGCTTTTTGCATTTTGTTAGAACAAACGGATAAATTTTGCAATTCGTTGATCCATTCCCCGACTAACAACTAAAAAAAGAGTGAGAAAGAAGATTCCCACTTAATTATGTGGCCTCTAGAGAGGCTTACCCATTGAAAGCACAAGCGGGCTAAAAATACGTGTCTCTATCATTTTGGGTGTGATAACGTTCAAATTTGGAAAATCCGTTAATTAGATTGGAGACCTCATGAAAAATGGAGCGAGTAAGAGGAGTTTCAATTACTTTTGATGCATGTACAGCGGTTTCAACCTTTGAAGCGTAAAATGTCTTGATTATGAGCTTTTAGCATTTTGTTAGAACAAACGGATAAATTTTGCAATTCGTTGATCCATTCCACGACTAACAACTAAAAAAGGAGTGAGAAAGAAGATTCCCACTTAATTATGTGGCCTCTAGAGAGGCTTACCCAATGGAAGCACAAGCGGAGTTAAAATAAGTGTCTCTATCATTTTGGGTGTGATAACGTTCAAATTTGGAACATCCGTTAATTAGATTGGAGACCACATGAAAAATGGAGTGAATAGAGGATTTTCAATTACTTTTGATGCCTGTACAGCGGTTCCAACCTTTGAAGCGTAAACTGTCTTGATAATGAGCTTTTTGCATTTTGTTAGAACAAACGGATAAATTTTGCAATTCGTTGATCCATTCCCCGACTAACAACTAAAAAAGGAGTGAGAAAGAAGATTCCCACTTAATTATGTGGCCTCTAGAGGGGCTTACCCAATGAAAGCACAAGCGGGCTAAAAATACGTGTCTCTATCATTTTGGGTGTGATAACGTTCAAATTTGGAAAATCCGTTAATTAGATTGGAGACCTCATGAAAAATGGAGCGAGTAAGAGGACTTCCAATTACTTTTGATGCATGTACAGCGGTTTCAACCTTTGAAGCGTAAAATGTCTTGATTATGAGCTTTTAGCATTTTGTTAGAACAAACGGATAAATTTTGCAATTCGTTGATCCATTCCACGACTAACAACTAAAAAAGGAGTGAGAAAGAAGATTCCCACTTAATTATGTGGCCTCTAGAGAGGCTTACCCAATGAAAGCACAAGCGGGCTCAAAATAGGTGTCTCTATCATTTTGGGTGTGATTACGTTCAAATTTGGAAAATCCGTTAATTAGATTGGAGACCTCATGAAAATTGGAGCGAGTAAGAGGATTTCCAATTACTTTTGATGCCTGTCCAACGGTTTCAATCTTTGAAGTGTAAACTGTCTTTATAATGAGCTTTTTGCATTTTGTTAGAACAAACGGATAAATTTTTCAATTCGTTGATCCAATCCATGACTAACAACTAAAAAAGGAGTGAGAAAGAAGATTACCACTTAATTATGTGTCCTCTATAGAGGCTTACTTAATGAAAGCACAAGCGGTCTAAAAATACGTGTCTCTATCATTTTGGGTGTGATAACGTTCAAATTTGGAACATCCGTTAATTAGATTGGAGACCACATGAAAAATGGAGTGAATAGAGGATTTTCAATTACTTTTGATGCCTGTACAGCGGTTTCAACCTTTGAAGCGTAAACTGTCTTGATAATGAGCTTTTTGCATTTTGTTAGAACAAACGGATAAATTTTGCAATTCGTTGATCCATTCCCCGACTAACAACTAAAAAAAGAGTGAGAAAGAAGATTCCCACTTAATTATGTGGCCTCTAGAGAGGCTTACCCATTGAAAGCACAAGCGGGCTAAAAATACGTGTCTCTATCATTTTGGGTGTGATAACGTTCAAATTTGGAAAATCCGTTAATTAGATTGGAGACCTCATGAAAAATGGAGCGAGTAAGAGGAGTTTCAATTACTTTTGATGCATGTACAGCGGTTTCAACCTTTGAAGCGTAAAATGTCTTGATTATGAGCTTTTAGCATTTTGTTAGAACAAACGGATAAATTTTGCAATTCGTTGATCCATTCCACGACTAACAACTAAAAAAGGAGTGAGAAAGAAGATTCCCACTTAATTATGTGGCCTCTAGAGAGGCTTACCCAATGAAAGCACAAGCGGAGTTAAAATAAGTGTCTCTATCATTTTGGGTGTGATAACGTTCAAATTTGGAACATCCGTTAATTAGATTGGAGACCACATGAAAAATGGAGTGAATAGAGGATTTTCAATTACTTTTGATGCCTGTACAGCGGTTCCAACCTTTGAAGCGTAAACTGTCTTGATAATGAGCTTTTTGCATTTTGTTAGAACAAACGGATAAATTTTGCAATTCGTTGATCCATTCCCCGACTAACAACTAAAAAAGGAGTGAGAAAGAAGATTGCCACTTAATTATGTGGCCTCTAGAGGGGCTTACCCAATGAAAGCACAAGCGGGCTAAAAATACGTGTCTCTATCATTTTGGGTGTGATAACGTTCAAATTTGGAAAATCCGTTAATTAGATTGGAGACCTCATGAAAAATGGAGCGAGTAAGAGGACTTCCAATTACTTTTGATGCATGTACAGCGGTTTCAACCTTTGAAGCGTAAAATGTCTTGATTATGAGCTTTTAGCATTTTGTTAGAACAAACGGATAAATTTTGCAATTCGTTGATCCATTCCACGACTAACAACTAAAAAAGGAGTGAGAAAGAAGATTCCCACTTAATTATGTGGCCTCTAGAGAGGCTTACCCAATGAAAGCACAAGCGGGCTCAAAATAGGTGTCTCTATCATTTTGGGTGTGATTACGTTCAAATTTGGAAAATCCGTTAATTAGATTGGAGACCTCATGAAAATTGGAGCGAGTAAGAGGATTTCCAATTACTTTTGATGCCTGTCCAACGGTTTCAATCTTTGAAGTGTAAACTGTCTTTATAATGAGCTTTTTGCATTTTGTTAGAACAAACGGATAAATTTTTCAATTCGTTGATCCAATCCATGACTAACAACTAAAAAAGGAGTGAGAAAGAAGATTCCCACTTAATTATGTGGCCTCTAGAGAGGCTTACCCAATGAAAGCACAAGCGGGCTCAAAATAGGTGTCTCTATCATTTTGGGTGTGATAACGTTCAAATTTGGAACATCCGTTAATTAGATTGGAGACCTCATGAAAAATGGAGCGAGTAAGAGGATTTCCAATTACTTTTGATGCATGTACAGCGGTTTCAACCTTTGAAGCGTCAAATGTCTTGACTATGAGCTTTTAGCATTTTGTTAGAACAAACGGATAAATTTTTATATTCGTTTATCCAATCCATGACTAACAACTAAAAAAGGAGTGAGAAAGAAGATTACCACTTAATTATGTGGCCTCTATTGAGGCTTACACAATGAAAGCACAAGCGGTCTAAAAATACGTGTCTCTATCATTTTGGGTGTGATAACGTTCAAATTTGGAAAATCCGTTAATTAGATTGGAGACCTCATGAAAAATGGAGTGAGTAAGAGGATTTCCAATAACTTTTGATGCCTGTACAGCGGTTCCAATCTTTGAAGCGTAAACTGTCTTGATAATGAGCTTTTTTCATTTTGTTAGAACAAACGGACAAATTTTGCAATTCGTTGATCCATTCCACGACTAACAACTAAAAAAGGAGTGAGAAAGAAGATTCCCACTTAATTATGTGGCCTCTAGAGAGGCTTACCCAATGAAAGCACAAGCGGGCTCAAAATAGGTGTCTCTATCATTTTGGGTGTGATAACGTTCAAATTTGGAAAATCCTTTAATTAGATTGGAGACCTCATGAAAAATGGAGCGAGTAAGAGGATTTCCAATCACATTTGATGCATGTACAGCGATTTCAACCTTTTGAAGTGTAAACTGTCTTGATATCGGCTTTTATTATTTTGTTAGGACAAACGGATAAATTTTTATATTCGTTGATCCAATCCATGACTAAAAACTAAAAAAGGAGTGAGAAAGAAGATTCCCACTTAATTATGTGGCCTCTAGAGAGGCTTACCCAATGAAAGCACAAGCGGGCTAAAAATACGTGTCTCTATCATTTTGGGTGTGATAACGTTCAAATTTGGAAAATCCGTTAATTAGATTGGAGACCTCATGAAAATTGGAGTGAGTAAGAGGATTTCCAATTACTTTTGATGCCTGTACAGCGGTTCCAACCTTTGAAGCGTAAACTGTCTTGATAATGAGCTTTTTGCATTTTGTTAGCACAAACGGTTAAATTTTGCAATTCGTTGATCCAATCCATGACTAACAACTAAAAAAGGAGTGAGAAAGAAGATTACCACTTAATTATGTGGCCTCTTGATGCGATCCAGAATCAACAAGTTGTCTCTTCATATTCAAGTGTTGACTCTTCAACTTCAAACTATCATTTTCAAATTCCAGCCGGTCCAGTCACAAGAGCACAAGCTAAAATATTTAAGGAAGCATTGATTGGGCTTATTCAAGAGGCTAATGCAAATCAGATGGCAATTGGATCAACAATTGTGGATAAAGATGTTGAAAACGTCATTAATTTCTTAGGGGCTACAGATGGAGATACTAATCAAGTTTTGGGCTTGGAGACTTCAAAACAAAGAGCTTGGACCTAGTACTATACATGGGAGGACTCATTTGGGCCTAAATAAGCACATTTTGGGCCTTGAATGCTGATTAAATTTTGTGACTTTTGTTTGTGCGAAAATTATTAGATATTGGGCCTATTTGACTTTTGGGTTTCCTAATTAATTAATTAATTATATTAGGTTAGTTTCTATTTTCTAGAATGCATTTAATGTAATCAGGGTTTCTGAATATTTCTCTTTAAATACCTTGTAAACCTTCATTTTGAGGGAGACTAAAGACTTGAAACTTGATTATTGAATGAAAGGTTGCACTTTTCTGCACCTTGTTTCTTGGGAGTGAATTCTCTCTAGGGTTCTTCTTAGAACTAACAGACTTATCAAGGCTTGATCAACCTTGTGGCGTCTTCCAACACTTCGGGTCCTTGTTCTTTCGTGCTCAAGGGTTCAAGTGGATCGTCGATCTGCGTTTAGCGTTCTTGGGGTGCGTATATTCATATTGGTTGTGGGTTCGTGGGGTCTTCCCTTGTGGGTTCGCACCATCTTAAACCTCAAGGAACGAAGCGCCACAACACGAGGACTTCCCAGGGGGTCACTCATCCTGAGACTACCCTCGGCTGAGCACGCTTAACTGTGAAGCGCTAACCATCGTGCTAAAAGCTTAAGCTGGTAGCAGAGGCGCACCCCTATTCCTTTAACCCAGTACAGACACGGGCCCCTGTCTCCAACGACTGTGGGTGCCACCAGACACCGAACTCGATCCACACCCCCTCCCAGACCCGGGACGTATCATTCCCTCCCTCTTTAAGGAGGTTCGTCCTCGAACCTTTCAATGGAAGCGGGATTCGAACCCGTGCTGGCTTTGATACCAAACCTCAAGGAACGAAGCGCCACAACACGAGGACTTCCCAGGGGGTCACTCATCCTGAGACTACCCTCGGCTGAGCACGCTTAACTGTGAAGCGCTAACCATCGTGCTAAAAGCTTAAGCTGGTAGCAGAGGCGCACCCCTATTCCTTTAACCCAGTACAGACACGGGCCCCTGTCTCCAACGACTGTGGGTGCCACCAGACACCGAACTCGATCCACACCCCCTCCCAGACCCGGGACGTATCACCTCTATTGAGGCTTACACAATGAAAGCACAAGCGGTCTAAAAATACGTGTCTCTATCATTTTGGGTGTGATAACGTTCAAATTTGGAAAATCCGTTAATTAGATTGGAGACCTCATGAAAAATGGAGTGAGTAAGAGGATTTCCAATAACTTTTGATGCCTGTACAGCGGTTCCAACCTTTGAAGCGTAAACTGTCTTGATAATGAGCTTTTTTCATTTTGTTAGAACAAACGGACAAATTTTGCAATTCGTTGATCCATTCCACGACTAACAACTAAAAAAGGAGTGAGAAAGAAGATTCTCACTTAATTATGTGGCCTCTAGAGAGGCTTACCCAATGAAAGCACAGGCGGGCTCAAAATAGGTGTCTCTATCATTTTGGGTGTGATAACGTTCAAATTTGGAAAATCCTTTAATTAGATTGGAGACCTCATGAAAAATGGAGCGAGTAAGAGGATTTCCAATCACATTTGATGCATGTACAGCGATTTCAACCTTTTGAAGTGTAAACTGTCTTGATATCGGCTTTTATTATTTTGTTAGGACAAACGGATAAATTTTGCAATTCGTTGATCCAATCCATGACTAAAAACTAAAAAAGGAGTGAGAAAGACGATTCCCACTTAATTATGTGGCCTCTAGAGAGGCTTACCCAATGAAAGCACAAGCGGGCTAAAAATACGTGTCTCTATCATTTTGGGTGTGATAACGTTCAAATTTGGAAAATCCGTTAATTAGATTGGAGACCTCATGAAAAATGGAGCAAGTAAGAGGATTTCCAATTACTTTTGATGCATGTACAGCGGTTTCAACCTTTGAAGCGTAAAATGTCTTGATTATGAGCTTTTAGCATTTTGTTAGAACAAACGGATAAATTTTTATATTCGTTGATCCAATCCATGACTAACAACTAAAAAAGAAGTGAGAAAGAAGATTACCACTTAATTATGTGGCCTCTATTGAGGCTTACACAATGAAAGCACAAGCGGTCTAAAAATACGTGTCTCTTTCATTTTGGGTGTGATAACGTTCAAATTTGGAAAATCCGTTAATTAGATTGGAGACCTCATGAAAAATGGAGCGAGTAAGAGGATTTCTAATAACTTTTGATGCCTGTACAGCGGTTCCAACCTTTGAAGCGTAAACTGTCTTGATAATGAACTTTTTTCATTTTGTTAGAACAAACGGATAAATTTTGCAATTCGTTGATCCATTCCACGACTAACAACTAAAAAAGGAGTGAGAAAGAAGATTCCCACTTAATTATGTGGCCTCTAGAGAGGCTTACCCATTGAAAGCACAAGCGGGCTAAAAATACGTGTCTCTATCATTTTCGGTGTGATAACGTTCAAATTTGGAAAATCCGTTAATTAGATTGGAGACCTCATGAAAAATGGAGCGAGTAAGAGAAGTTCCAATTACTTTTGATGCATGTACAGCGGTTTCAACCTTTGAAGCGTAAAATGTCTTGATTATGAGCTTTTAGCATTTTGTTAGAACAAACGGATAAATTTTTCAATTCGTTGATCCAATCCATGACTAAAAACTAAAAAAGGAGTGAGAAAGAAGATTACCACTTAAGTATGTGTCCTCTATAGAGGCTTACTTAATGAAAGCACAAGCGGTCTAAAAATACGTGTCTATATCATTTTGGGTGTGATAACGTTCAAATTTGGAACATCCGTTAATTAGATTGGAGACCACATGAAAAATGGAGTGAATAGAGGATTTTCAATTACTTTTGATGCCTGTACAGCGGTTCCAACCTTTGAAGCGTAAACTGTCTTGATAATGAGCTTTTTGCATTTTGTTAGAACAAACGGATAAAATTTTGCAATTCGTTGATCCATTCCCCGACTAACAACTAAAAAAGGAGTGAGAAAGAAGATTCCCACTTAATTATGTGGCCTCTAGAGAGGCTTACCCAATGAAAGCACAAGCGGGCTAAAAATACGTGTCTCTATCATTTTGGGTGTGATAACGTTCAAATTTGGAAAATCCGTTAATTAGATTGGAGACCTCATGAAAAATGGAGCGAGTAAGAGGACTTCCAATTACTTTTGATGCATGTACAGCGGTTTCAACCTTTGAAGCGTAAAATGTCTTGATTATGAGCTTTTAGCATTTTGTTAGAACAAACGGATAAATTTTTATATTCGTTGATCCAATCCATGACTAACAACTAAAAAAGGAGTGAGAAAGAAGATTACCACTTAATTATGTGGCCTCTATTGAGGCTTACACAATGAAAGCACAAGCGGTCTAAAAATACGTGTCTCTTTCATTTTGGGTGTGATAACGTTCAAATTTGGAAAATCCGTTAATTAGATTGGAGACCTCATGAAAAATGGAGTGAGTAAGAGGATTTCTAATAACTTTTGATGCCTGTACAGCGGTTCCAACCTTTGAAGCGTAAACTGTCTTGATAATGAGCTTTTTGCATTTTGTTAGAACAAACGGATAAATTTTGCAATTCGTTGATCCATTCCACGACTAACAACTAAAAAAGGAGTGAGAAAGAAGATTCCCACTTAATTATGTGGCCTCTACAGAGGCTTACCCAATGAAAGCACAAGCGGGCTAAAAATACGTGTCTCTATCATTTTGGGTGTGATAACGTTCAAATTTGGAAAATCCTTTAATTAGATTGGAGACCTCATGAAAAATGGAGCGAGTAAGAGGATTTCCAATCACATTTGATGCATGTACAGCGATTTCAACCTTTTGAAGTGTAAACTGTCTTGATATCGGCTTTTATTATTTTGTTAGGACAAACGGATAAGTTTTGCAATTCTTCGATCCAATCCATGACTAACAACTAAAAAAGGAGTGAGAAAGAAGATTCCCACTTAATTATGTGGCCTCTAGAGAGGCTTACCCAATGAAAGCACAAGCGGGCTAAAAATACGTTTCTCTATCATTTTGGGTGTGATAACGTTCAAATTTGGAAAATCCGTTAATTAGATTGGAGACCTCATGAAAAATGGAGCGAGTAAGAGGACTTCCAATTACTTTTGATGCATGTACAGCGGTTTCAACCTTTGGAGCGTAAAATGTCTTGATTATGAGCTTTTAGCATTTTGTTAGAACAAACGGATAAATTTTTATATTCGTTGATCCAATCCATGACTAACAACTAAAAAAGGAGTGAGAAAGAAGATTACCACTTAATTATGTGGCCTCTATTGAGGCTTACACAATGAAAGCACAAGCGGTCTAAAAATACGTGTCTCTTTCATTTTGGGTGTGATAACGTTCAAATTTGGAAAATCCGTTAATTAGATTGGAGACCTCATGAAAAATGGAGTGAGTAAGAGGATTTCTAATAACTTTTGATGCCTGTACAGCGGTTCCAACCTTTGAAGCGTAAACTGTCTTGATAATGAGCTTTTTTCATTTTGTTAGAACAAACGGAGAAATTTTGCAATTCGTTGATCCATTCCACGACTAACAACTAAAAAAGGAGTGAGAAAGAAGATTCCCACTTAATTATGTGGCCTCTAGAGAGGCTTACCTAATGAAAGCACAAGCGGGCTCAAAATAGGTGTCTCTATCATTTTGGGTGTGATAACGTTCCAATTTGGAAAATCCTTTAATTAGATTGGAGACCTCATGAAAAATGGAGCGAGTAAGAGGATTTCCAATCACATTTGATGCATGTACAGCGATTTCAACCTTTTGAAGTGTAAATTGTCTTGATATCGGCTTTTATTATTTTGTTAGGACAAACGGATAAGTTTTGCAATTCGTCGATCCAATCCATGACTAACAACTAAAAAAGGAGTGAGAAAGAAGATTCCCACTTAATTATGTGGCCTCTAGAGAGGCTTACCCAATGAAAGCACAAGCGGGCTAAAAATACGTGTCTCTATCATTTTGGGTGTGATAACGTTCAAATTTGGAAAATCCGTTAATTAGATTGGAGACCTCATGAAAAATGGAGCGAGTAAGAGGACTTCCAATTACTTTTGATGCATGTACAGCGGTTTCAACCTTTGAAGCGTAAAATGTCTTGATTATGAGCTTTTAGCATTTTGTTAGAACAAACGGATAAATTTTTATATTCGTTGATCCAATCCATGACTAACAACTAAAAAAGGAGTGAGAAAGAAGATTCCCACTTAATTATGTGGCCTCTAGAGAGGCTTACCCAATGAAAGCACAAGCGGGCTAAAAATACGTGTCTCTATCATTTTGGGTGTGATAACGTTCAAATTTGGAACATCCGTTAATTAGATTGGAGACCTCATGAAAAATGGAGTGAATAGAGGATTTTCAATTACTTTTGATGCCTGTACAGCGGTTCAAACCTTTGAAGCGTAAACTGTCTTGATAATGAGCTTTTTGCATTTTGTTAGAACAAACGGATAAATTTTGCAATTCGT
Source organism: Albizia julibrissin (assembly GCA_037074505.1). Lineage (NCBI taxonomy): Eukaryota > Viridiplantae > Streptophyta > Magnoliopsida > Fabales > Fabaceae > Albizia > Albizia julibrissin. Next base: position 53,797 of record JAYWLI010000108.1, read on the forward strand.
TGATCCATTCCACGACTAACAACTAAAAAAGGAGTGAGAAAGAAGATTCCCACTTAATTATGTGGCCTCTACAGAGGCTTACCCAATGAAAGCACAAGCGGGCTAAAAATACGTGTCTCTATCATTTTGGGTGTGATAACGTTCAAATTTGGAAAATCCTTTAATTAGATTGCAGAGCTCATGAAAAATGGAGCGAGTAAGAGGACATCCAATTACTTTTGATGCATGTACAGCGGTTTCAACCTTTGAAGCGTAAAATGTCTTGATTATGAGCTTTTAGCATTTTGTTTGAACAAACGGATACATTTTTCAATTCGTTGCTCCAATCCATGACTAACAACTAAAAAAGGAGTGAGAAAGAAGATTACCACTTAATTATGTGGCCTCTATAGAGGCTTACTTAATGAAAGCACAAGCGGTCTAAAAATACGTGTCTCTATCATTTTGGGTGTGATAACGTTCAAATTTGGAAAATCCGTTAATTAGATTGGAGACCTCATGAAAATTGGAGTGAGTAAGAGGATTTCCAATTACTTTTAGTGCCTGTCCAACGGTTTCAACCTTTGAAGCGTAAACTGTCTTGATAATGAGCTTTTTGCATTTTGTTAGAACAAACGGATAAATTTTTCAATTCGTTGATCCAATCCATGACTAACAACTAAAAAAAGAGTGAGAAAGAAGATTCCCACTTAATTATGTGGCCTCTAGAGAGGCTTACCCAATGAAAGCACAAGCGGGCTAAAAATAGGTGTCTCTATCATTTTGGGTGTGATAACGTTCAAATTTGGAAAATCCGTTAATTAGATTGGAGACCTCATTAAAAATGGAGCGAGTAAGAGGAGTTCCAATTACTTTTGATGCATGTACAGCGGTTTCAACCTTTGAAGCGTAAAATGTCTTGATTATGAGCTTTTAGCATTTTGTTAGAACAAACGGATAAATTTTTATATTCGTTGATCCAATCCATGACTAACAACTAAAAAAGGAGTGAGAAAGAAGATTACCACTTAATTTTGTGGCCTCTATTGAGGCTTACACAATGAAAGCACAAGCGGTCTAAAAATACGTGTCTCTTTCATTTTGGGTGTGATAACGTTCAAATTTGGAAAATCCGTTAATTAGATTGGAGACCTCATGAAAAATGGAGTGAGTAAGAGGATTTCTAATAACTTTTGATGCCTGTACAGCGGTTCCAACCTTTGAAGCGTAAACTGTCTTGATAATGAGCTTTTTGCATTTTGTTAGAACAAACGGATAAATTTTGCAATTCGTTGATCCATTCCACGACTAACAACTAAAAAAGGAGTGAGAAAGAAGATTCCCACTTAATTATGTGGCCTCTACAGAGGCTTACCCAATGAAAGCACAAGCGGGCAAAAAATACGTGTCTCTATCATTTTGGGTGTGATAACGTTCAAATTTGGAAAATCCTTTAATTAGATTGGAGACCTCATGAAAAATGGAGCGAGTAAGAGGATTTCCAATCACATTTGATGCATGTACAGCGATTTCAACCTTTTGAAGTGTAAACTGTCTTGATATCGGCTTTTATTATTTTGTTAGGACAAACGGATAAGTTTTGCAATTCTTCGATCCAATCCATGACTAACAACTAAAAAAGGAGTGAGAAAGAAGATTCCCACTTAATTATGTGGCCTCTAGAGAGGCTTACCCAATGAAAGCACAAGCGGGCTAAAAATACGTTTCTCTATCATTTTGGGTGTGATAACGTTCACATTTGGAAAATCCGTTAATTAGATTGGAGACCTCATGAAAAATGGAGCGAGTAAGAGGAGTTCCAATTACTTTTGATGCATGTACAGCGGTTTCAACCTTTGAAGCGTAAAATGTCTTGATTATGAGCTTTTAGCATTTTGTTAGAACAAACGGATAAATTTTTATATTCGTTGATCCAATCCATGACTAACAACTAAAAAAGGAGTGAGAAAGAAGATTACCACTTAATTTTGTGGCCTCTATTGAGGCTTACACAATGAAAGCACAAGCGGTCTAAAAATACGTGTCTCTTTCATTTTGGGTGTGATAACGTTCAAATTTGGAAAATCCGTTAATTAGATTGGAGACCTCATGAAAAATGGAGTGAGTAAGAGGATTTCTAATAACTTTTGATGCCTGTACAGCGGTTCCAACCTTTGAAGCGTAAACTGTCTTGATAATGAGCTTTTTGCATTTTGTTAGAACAAACGGATAAATTTTGCAATTCGTTGATCCATTCCACGACTAACAACTAAAAAAGGAGTGAGAAAGAAGATTCCCACTTAATTATGTGGCCTCTACAGAGGCTTACCCAATGAAAGCACAAGCGGGCAAAAAATACGTGTCTCTATCATTTTGGGTGTGATAACGTTCAAATTTGGAAAATCCTTTAATTAGATTGGAGACCTCATGAAAAATGGAGCGAGTAAGAGGATTTCCAATCACATTTGATGCATGTACAGCGATTTCAACCTTTTGAAGTGTAAACTGTCTTGATATCGGCTTTTATTATTTTGTTAGGACAAACGGATAAGTTTTGCAATTCTTCGATCCAATCCATGACTAACAACTAAAAAAGGAGTGAGAAAGAAGATTCCCACTTAATTATGTGGCCTCTAGAGAGGCTTACCCAATGAAAGCACAAGCGGGCTAAAAATACGTTTCTCTATCATTTTGGGTGTGATAACGTTCAAATTTGGAAAATCCGTTAATTAGATTGGAGACCTCATGAAAAATGGAGCGAGTAAGAGGAGTTCCAATTACTTTTGATGCATGTACAGCGGTTTCAACCTTTGAAGCGTAAAATGTCTTGATTATGAGCTTTTAGCATTTTGTTAGAACAAACGGATAAATTTTTATATTCGTTGATCCAATCCATGACTAACAACTAAAAAAGGAGTGAGAAAGAAGATTACCACTTAATTTTGTGGCCTCTATTGAGGCTTACACAATGAAAGCACAAGCGGTCTAAAAATACGTGTCTCTTTCATTTTGGGTGTGATAACGTTCAAATTTGGAAAATCCGTTAATTAGATTGGAGACCTCATGAAAAATGGAGTGAGTAAGAGGATTTCTAATAACTTTTGATGCCTGTACAGCGGTTCCAACCTTTGAAGCGTAAACTGTCTTGATAATGAGCTTTTTGCATTTTGTTAGAACAAACGGATAAATTTTGCAATTCGTTGATCCATTCCACGACTAACAACTAAAAAAGGAGTGAGAAAGAAGATTCCCACTTAATTATGTGGCCTCTACAGAGGCTTACCCAATGAAAGCACAAGCGGGCAAAAAATACGTGTCTCTATCATTTTGGGTGTGATAACGTTCAAATTTGGAAAATCCTTTAATTAGATTGGAGACCTCATGAAAAATGGAGCGAGTAAGAGGATTTCCAATCACATTTGATGCATGTACAGCGATTTCAACCTTTTGAAGTGTAAACTGTCTTGATATCGGCTTTTATTATTTTGTTAGGACAAACGGATAAGTTTTGCAATTCTTCGATCCAATCCATGACTAACAACTAAAAAAGGAGTGAGAAAGAAGATTCCCACTTAATTATGTGGCCTCTAGAGAGGCTTACCCAATGAAAGCACAAGCGGGCTAAAAATACGTTTCTCTATCATTTTGGGTGTGATAACGTTCAAATTTGGAAAATCCGTTAATTAGATTGGAGACCTCATGAAAAATGGAGCGAGTAAGAGGACTTCCAATTACTTTTGATGCATGTACAGCGGTTTCAACCTTTGAAGCGTAAAATGTCTTGATTATGAGCTTTTAGCATTTTGTTAGAACAAACGGAGAAATTTTGCAATTCCTTGATCCATTCCACGACTAACAACTAAAAAAGGAGTGAGAAAGAAGATTCCCACTTAATTATGTGGCCTCTAGAAAGGCTTACCCAATGAAAGCACAAGCTGGCTAAAAATAGGTGTCTCTATCATTTTGGGTGTGATAACCTTCAAATTTGGAAAATCCTTTAATTAGATTGGAGACCTCATGAAAAATGGAGCGAGTAAGAGGACTTCCAATTACTTTTGATGCATGTACAGCGGTTTCAACCTTTGAAGCGTAAACTGTCTTGATATCGGCTTTTATCATTTTGTTAGAACAAACGGATAAATTTTGCAATTCGTTGATCCATTCCACGACTAACAACTAAAAAAGGAGTGAGAAAGAAGATTCCCACTTAATTATGTGGCCTCTAGAGAGGCTTACCCAATGAAAGCACAAGCGGGCTCAAAATAGGTGTCTCTATCATTTTGGGTGTGATTACGTTCAAATTTGGAAAATAAGTTAATTAGATTGGAGACCTCATGAAAATTGGAGCGAGTAAGAGGATTTCCAATTACTTTTGATGCCTGTCCAACGGTTTCAATCTTTGAAGTGTAAACTGTCTTGATAATGAGCTTTTTTCATTTTGTTAGAACAAACTGAGAAATTTTGCAATTCGTTGATCCATTCCACGACTAACAACTAAAAAAGGAGTGAGAAAGAAGATTCCCACTTAATTATGTGGCCTCTAGAGAGGCTTACCCAATGAAAGCAAAAGCGGGCTCAAAATAGGTGTCTCTATCATTTTGGGTGTGATAACGTTCAAATTTGAAAAATCCTTTAATTAGATTGGAGACCTCATGAAAAATGGAGCGAGTAAGAGGATTTCCAATCACATTTGATGCATGTACAGCGATTTCAACCTTTTGAAGTGTAAACTGTCTTGATATCGGCTTTTATTATTTTGTTAGGACAAACGGATAAGTTTTGCAATTCGTCGATCCAATCCATGACTAACAACTAAAAAAGGAGTGAGAAAGAAGATTCCCACTTAATTATGTGGCCTCTAGAAAGGCTTACCCAATGAAAGCACAAGCGGGCTAAAAATACGTGTCTCTATCATTTTGGGTGTGATAACGTTCAACTTTGGAAAATCCGTTAATTAGATTGGAGACCTCATGAAAAATGGAGCGAGTAAGAGGACTTCCAATTACTTTTGATCCATGTACAGCGGTTTTAACCTTTGAAGCGTAAAATGTCTTGATTATGAGCTTTTAGCATTTTGTTAGAACAATAGGAGACATTTTTCAATTCGTTGCTCCAATCCACGACTAACAACTAAAAAAGGAGTGAGAAAGAAGATTCCCACTTAATTATGTGGCCTCTAGAGAGGCTTACCCAATGAAAGCACAAGCGGGCTAAAAATAGGTGTCTCTATCATCTTGGGTGTGATAACGTTCAAATTTGGAAAATCCGTTAATTAGATTGGATACCTCATGAAAAATGGAGCGAGTAAGAGGAGTTCCAATTACTTTTGATGCATGTACAGCGGTTTCAACCTTTGAAGCGTAAAATGTCTTGATTATGAGCTTTTAGCATTTTGTTAGAACAAACGGATAAATTTTTATATTCGTTGATCCAATCCATGACTAACAACTAAAAAAGGAGTGAGAAAGAAGATTACCACTTAATTATGTGGCCTCTATTGAGGCTTACACAATGAAAGCACAAGCGGTCTAAAAATACGTGTCTCTTTCATTTTGGGTGTGATAACGTTCAAATTTGGAAAATCCGTTAATTAGATTGGAGACCTCATGAAAAATGGAGTGAGTAAGAGGATTTCTAATAACTTTTGATGCCTTTACAGCGGTTCCAACCTTTGAAGCGTAAACTGTCTTGATAATGAGCTTTTTTCATTTTGTTAGAACAAACGGAGAAATTTTGCAATTCCTTGATCCATTCCACGACTAACAACTAAAAAAGGAGTGAGAAAGAAGATTCCCACTTAATTATGTGGCCTCTAGAAAGGCTTACCCAATGAAAGCACAAGCTGGCTAAAAATAGGTGTCTCTATCATTTTGGGTGTGATAACCTTCAAATTTGGAAAATCCTTTAATTAGATTGGAGACCTCATGAAAAATGGAGCGAGTAAGAGGACTTCCAATTACTTTTGATGCATGTGCAGCGGTTTCAACCTTTGAAGCGTAAACTGTCTTGATATCGGCTTTTATCATTTTGTTAGAACAAACGGATAAATTTTGCAATTCGTTGATCCATTCCACGACTAACAACTAAAAAAGGAGTGAGAAAGAAGATTCCCACTTAATTATGTGGCCTCTAGAGAGGCTTACCCAATGAAAGCACAAGCGGGCTCAAAATAGGTGTCTCTATCATTTTGGGTGTGATTACGTTCAAATTTGGAAAATAAGTTAATTAGATTGGAGACCTCATGAAAATTGGAGCGAGTAAGAGGATTTCCAATTACTTTTGATGCCTGTCCAACGGTTTCAATCTTTGAAGTGTAAACTGTCTTGATAATGAGCTTTTTTCATTTTGTTAGAACAAACTGAGAAATTTTGCAATTCGTTGATCCATTCCACGACTAACAACTAAAAAAGGAGTGAGAAAGAAGATTCCCACTTAATTATGTGGCCTCTAGAGAGGCTTACCCAATGAAAGCAAAAGCGGGCTCAAAATAGGTGTCTCTATCATTTTGGGTGTGATAACGTTCAAATTTGAAAAATCCTTTAATTAGATTGGAGACCTCATGAAAAATGGAGCGAGTAAGAGGATTTCCAATCACATTTGATGCATGTACAGCGATTTCAACCTTTTGAAGTGTAAACTGTCTTGATATCGGCTTTTATTATTTTGTTAGGACAAACGGATAAGTTTTGCAATTCGTCGATCCAATCCATGACTAACAACTAAAAAAGGAGTGAGAAAGAAGATTCCCACTTAATTATGTGGCCTCTAGAAAGGCTTACCCAATGAAAGCACAAGCGGGCTAAAAATACGTGTCTCTATCATTTTGGGTGTGATAACGTTCAACTTTGGAAAATCCGTTAATTAGATTGGAGACCTCATGAAAAATGGAGCGAGTAAGAGGACTTCCAATTACTTTTGATGCATGTACAGCGGTTTTAACCTTTGAAGCGTAAAATGTCTTGATTATGAGCTTTTAGCATTTTGTTAGAACAATAGGATAAATTTTGCAATTCGTTGATCCATTCCACGACTAACAACCAAAAAAGGAGTGAGAAAGAAGATTCCCACTTAATTATGTGGCCTCTAGAGAGGCTTACCCAATGAAAGCACAAGCGGGCTAAAAATACGTGTCTCTATCATTTTGGGTGTGATAACGTTCAAATTTGGAACATCCGTTAATTAGATTGGAGACCTCATGAAAAATGGAGTGAATAGAGGATTTTCAATTACTTTTGATGCCTGTACAGCGGTTCAAACCTTTGAAGCGTAAACTGTCTTGATAATGAGCTTTTTGCATTTTGTTAGAACAAACGGATAAATTTTGCAATTCGTTGATCCATTCCACGACTAACAACTAAAAAAGCAGTGAGAAAGAAGATTCCCACTTAATTACGTGGCCTCTACAGAGGCTTACCCAATGAAAGCACAAGCTGGCTAAAAATACGTGTCTCTATCATTTTGGGTGTGATAACGTTCAAATTTGGAAAATCCTTTAATTAGATTGGAGAGCTCATGAAAAATGGAGCGAGTAACAGGACTTCCAATTACTTTTGATGCATGTACAGCGGTTTCAACCTTTGAAGCGTAAACTGTCTTGATAATGAGC
>JAYWLI010000109.1:5000-7500 GCA_037074505.1 Albizia julibrissin
CACACTTGCTCGCCACAAAGGGACATAGCGTGTGTGCGTGGATCCTGCCATGGGGAGGGGGGGAGGGGTGCCCCCCTATATATGCAATTTGGACTTTTTCCATTGTGGCACCAACAGACATACTTTTTTCTCAAACGACAACTTTTTTTTGAGGGACCTAGAGATCGAATTTTTCCATGATTTTTTGCAGCAATGCTAGGCACCATAACAGAAGATCAATCCCCAAGTTTCATAATTTTCGGACACTCGTAGAATATTTTACGAATTTTTTAGTGTTCAGACTTGTGCACCCTCAAACGGCCACCACGGGCGGCGGCTCCGGCGGCCGGACAGCCCCACATGTAGGGGGGGATGAGTATGAGTGAATGGACAAAGAAAAACTCAAATGTAACGTGTAGATTTCATTTTGAGTAAGGGGTGAAGTTTTTGGACTGCTCAGGACTTGCCCGGGCAAGTCCTGAGTAAGTCCTGAGCAAGTCCTGAGCAAGCCAGGACTAGTCCAGGACGTGCTTGGACAAGTCCTGGACGTGCCAGGACTTGCCCGGACCCTTCCCGAGCGTGCCAAACCTTGCCAGGACCCTTTCCAAGGTTGCCAAACCTTGCCACCACCTTGCCCAAAGTTGCTCGGGACCTTGCCCGGGCTTGCCCGCGGGCAAGTCCACCCAAAATTCAACTCTTCCAAATCCTTGCCCGGGCACCAAGGACATTTGCATTGGGGTTAGGAAGAGTGAATGCAACAATAAATTCCCAATTGCACCGAGTAGATCTCATTTTGAGTAAGGGGCCAAGTTTTTGGACTGCTCGGGACCTTGCCCGGGCTTGCCCGCGGGCAAGTCCACCCAAAATTCAACTCTTCCAAATCCTTGCCCGGGCACCAAGGACATTTGCATTGGGGTTAGGAAGAGTGAATGCAACAATAAATTCCCAATTGCACCGAGTAGATCTCGTTTTGAGTAAGGGGCCAAGTTTTTGGACTGCTCGGGACCTTGCCCGGGCTTGCCCGCGGGCAAGTCCACCCAAAATTCAACTCTTCCAAATCCTTGCCCGGGCACCAAGGACATTTGCATTGGGGTTAGGAAGAGTGAATGCAACAATAAATTCCCAATTGCACCGAGTAGATCTCATTTTGAGTAAGGGGCCAAGTTTTTGGACTGCTCGGGACCTTGCCCGGGCTTGCCCGCGGGCAAGTCCACCCAAAATTCAACTCTTCCAAATCCTTGCCCGGGCACCAAGGACATTTGCATTGGGGTTAGGAAGAGTGAATGCAACAATAAATTCCCAATTGCACCGAGTAGATCTCGTTTTGAGTAAGGGGCCAAGTTTTTGGACTGCTCGGGACCTTGCCCGGGCTTGCCCGCGGGCAAGTCCACCCAAAATTCAACTCTTCCAAATCCTTGCCCGGGCACCAAGGACATTTGCATTGGGGTTAGGAAGAGTGAATGCAACAATAAATTCCCAATTGCACCGAGTAGATCTCATTTTGAGTAAGGGGCCAAGTTTTTGGACTGCTCGGGACCTTGCCCGGGCTTGCCCGCGGGCAAGTCCACCCAAAATTCAACTCTTCCAAATCCTTGCCCGGGCACCAAGGACATTTGCATTGGGGTTAGGAAGAGTGAATGCAACAATAAATTCCCAATTGCACCGAGTAGATCTCGTTTTGAGTAAGGGGCCAAGTTTTTGGACTGCTCGGGACCTTGCCCGGGCTTGCCCGCGGGCAAGTCCACCCAAAATTCAACTCTTCCAAATCCTTGCCCGGGCACCAAGGACATTTGCATTGGGGTTAGGAAGAGTGAATGCAACAATAAATTCCCACTTGCACCGAGTAGATCTCATTTTGAGTAAGGGGCCAAGTTTTTGGACTGCTCGGGACCTTGCCCGGGCTTGCCCGCGGGCAAGTCCACCCAAAATTCAACTCTTCCAAATCCTTGCCCGGGCACCAAGGACATTTGCATTGGGGTTAGGAAGAGTGAATGCAACAATAAATTCCCAATTGCACCGAGTAGATCTCGTTTTGAGTAAGGGGCCAAGTTTTTGGACTGCTCGGGACCTTGCCCGGGCTTGCCCGCGGGCAAGTCCACCCAAAATTCAACTCTTCCAAATCCTTGCCCGGGCACCAAGGACATTTGCATTGGGGTTAGGAAGAGTGAATGCAACAATAAATTCCCAATTGCACCGAGTAGATCTCATTTTGAGTAAGGGGCCAAGTTTTTGGACTGCTCGGGACCTTGCCCGGGCTTGCCCGCGGGCAAGTCCACCCAAAATTCAACTCTTCCAAATCCTTGCCCGGGCACCAAGGACATTTGCATTGGGGTTAGGAAGAGTGAATGCAACAATAAATTCCCAATTGCACCGAGTAGATCTCGTTTTGAGTAAGGGGCCAAGTTTTTGGACTGCTCGGGACCTTGCCCGGGCTTGCCCGCGGGCAAGTCCACCCAAAATTCAACTCTTCCAAATCCTTGCCCGGGCACCAAGGACATTTGCATTGGGGTTAGGAAGAGTG
>JAYWLI010000109.1:17500-22500 GCA_037074505.1 Albizia julibrissin
TTGAAATCCCGCACACTATAGGGTCCACCGAAATGAGAAGGAAGGGGCCGAGTGCGAGGAGTGTCACGTGGTCGTCCCGATTGCAAGAATCCAACCACGCCCAAGCTTACTGAGCACCCGGGGGGCAAGAGCCCGAGAACGGATGCCGTTCCGCAAGATTGTTAGGAGGAGTCCCACGCACGAGAGTTCCATGAAGCAACAACAAAGCGGGTTACATGGGCCTCACAAGGGCGAGAGCCCCACCGCGCCCTAGCCTAGGAATCATGCGGTTTCCATCCAAAGTGGGTAGGTAGCGCAAGTCCCCTTAACGGATGCGGGTTTGATGGGTATCTCACTCAAGGGAGGGCAAAGAACCCCCTAGCACGTGCCACAATCCATCCCATATGAAATCCAACACATTTTAGGGTCCGCCGGAAAAGCACCTCCACGGGCGGCCACCGCCGCCGGCCGCCACGGGTGGCGCCGACGTACGAAGTGACCGAGGAACTCGAGTGCAAGGCGTGTCGCGTGGTCGTCCCGATTGCAAGAATCCAACCACGCCCAAGCTTACTGAGCACCCGGGGGGCAAGAGCCCGAGAACGGATGCCGTTCCGCAAGATTGTTAGGAGGAGTCCCACGCACGAGAGTTCCATGAAGCAACAACAAAGCGGGTTACATGGGCCTCACAAGGGCGAGAGCCCCACCGCGCCCTAGCCTAGGAATCATGCGGTTTCAATCCAAAGTGGGTAGGTAGCGCAAGTCCCCTTAACGGATGCGGGTTTGATGGGTATCTCACTCAAGGGAGGGCAAAGAACCCCCTAGCACGTGCCACAATCCATCCCATATGAAATCCAACACATTTTAGGGTCCGCCGGAAAAGCACCTCCACGGGCGGCCACCGCCGCCGGCCGCCACGGGTGGCGCCGACGTACGAAGTGACCGAGTAACTCGAGTGCAAGGCGTGTCGCGTGGTCGTCCCGATTGCAAGAATCCAACCACGCCCAAGCTTACTGAGCACCCGGGGGGCAAGAGCCCGAGAACGGATGCCGTTCCGCAAGATTGTTAGGAGGAGTCCCACGCACGAGAGTTCCATGAAGCAACAACAAAGCGGGTTACATGGGCCTCACAAGGGCGAGAGCCCCACCGCGCCCTAGCCTAGGAATCATGCGGTTTCCATCCAAAGTGGGTAGGTAGCGCAAGTCCCCTTAACGGATGCGGGTTTGATGGGTATCTCACTCAAGGGAGGGCAAAGAACCCCCTAGCACGTGCCACAATCCATCCCATATGAAATCCAACACATTTTAGGGTCCGCCGGAAAAGCACCTCCACGGGCGGCCACCGCCGCCGGCCGCCACGGGTGGCGCCTACGTACGAAGTGACCGAGTAACTCGAGTGCAAGGCGTGTCGCGTGGTCGTCCCGATTGCAAGAATCCAACCACGCCCAAGCTTACTGAGCACCCGGGGGGCAAGAGCTTGAGAACGGATGCCGTTCCGCAAGATTGTTAGGAGGAGTCCCACGCACGAGAGTTCCATGAAGCAACAACAAAGCGGGTTACATGGGCCTCACAAGGGCGAGAGCCCCACCTCGCCCTAGCCTAGGAATCATGCGGTTTCCATCCAAAGTGGGTAGGTAGCGCAAGTCCCCTTAACGGATGCGGGTTTGATGGGTATCTCACTCAAGGGAGGGCAAAGAACCCCCTAGCACGTGCCACAATCCATCCCATATGAAATCCAACACATTTTAGGGTCCGCCGGAAAAGTCGCCGGAAAAGTCGCCGGTGGCCGCCCCTCTACGGCCGGCCACCGCCGCCGGCCGCCACGGGTGGCGCCGACGTACGAAGTGACCAAGGAACTCGACCCCATGGCTCACACACTTGCTCGCCACAAAGGGACATAGCGTGTGTGCGTGGATCCTGCCATGGGGAGGGGGGGAGGGGTGCCCCCCTATATATGCAATTTGGACTTTTTCCATTGTGGCACCAACAGACATACTTTTTTCTCAAACGACAACTTTTTTTTGAGGGACCTAGAGATCGAATTTTTCCATGATTTTTTGCAGCAATGCTAGGCACCATAACAGAAGATCAATCCCCAAGTTTCATAATTTTCGGACACTCGTAGAATATTTTACGAATTTTTTAGTGTTCAGACTTGTGCACCCTCAAACGGCCACCACGGGCGGCGGCTCCGGCGGCCGGACAGCCCCACATGTAGGGGGGGATGAGTATGAGTGAATGGACAAAGAAAAACTCAAATGTAACGTGTAGATTTCATTTTGAGTAAGGGGTGAAGTTTTTGGACTGCTCAGGACTTGCCCGGGCAAGTCCTGAGTAAGTCCTGAGCAAGTCCTGAGCAAGCCAGGACTAGTCCAGGACGTGCTTGGACAAGTCCTGGACGTGCCAGGACTTGCCCGGACCCTTCCCGAGCGTGCCAAACCTTGCCAGGACCCTTTCCAAGGTTGCCAAACCTTGCCACCACCTTGCCCAAAGTTGCTCGGGACCTTGCCCGGGCTTGCCCGCGGGCAAGTCCACCCAAAATTCAACTCTTCCAAATCCTTGCCCGGGCACCAAGGACATTTGCATTGGGGTTAGGAAGAGTGAATGCAACAATAAATTCCCACTTGCACCGAGTAGATCTCATTTTGAGTAAGGGGCCAAGTTTTTGGACTGCTCGGGACCTTGCCCGGGCTTGCCCGCGGGCAAGTCCACCCAAAATTCAACTCTTCCAAATCCTTGCCCGGGCACCAAGGACATTTGCATTGGGGTTAGGAAGAGTGAATGCAACAATAAATTCCCAATTGCACCGAGTAGATCTCGTTTTGAGTAAGGGGCCAAGTTTTTGGACTGCTCGGGACCTTGCCCGGGCTTGCCCGCGGGCAAGTCCACCCAAAATTCAACTCTTCCAAATCCTTGCCCGGGCACCAAGGACATTTGCATTGGGGTTAGGAAGAGTGAATGCAACAATAAATTCCCAATTGCACCGAGTAGATCTCATTTTGAGTAAGGGGCCAAGTTTTTGGACTGCTCGGGACCTTGCCCGGGCTTGCCCGCGGGCAAGTCCACCCAAAATTCAACTCTTCCAAATCCTTGCCCGGGCACCAAGGACATTTGCATTGGGGTTAGGAAGAGTGAATGCAACAATAAATTCCCAATTGCACCGAGTAGATCTCGTTTTGAGTAAGGGGCCAAGTTTTTGGACTGCTCGGGACCTTGCCCGGGCTTGCCCGCGGGCAAGTCCACCCAAAATTCAACTCTTCCAAATCCTTGCCCGGGCACCAAGGACATTTGCATTGGGGTTAGGAAGAGTGAATGCAACAATAAATTCCCACTTGCACCGAGTAGATCTCATTTTGAGTAAGGGGCCAAGTTTTTGGACTGCTCGGGACCTTGCCCGGGCTTGCCCGCGGGCAAGTCCACCCAAAATTCAACTCTTCCAAATCCTTGCCCGGGCACCAAGGACATTTGCATTGGGGTTAGGAAGAGTGAATGCAACAATAAATTCCCAATTGCACCGAGTAGATCTCGTTTTGAGTAAGGGGCCAAGTTTTTGGACTGCTCGGGACCTTGCCCGGGCTTGCCCGCGGGCAAGTCCACCCAAAATTCAACTCTTCCAAATCCTTGCCCGGGCACCAAGGACATTTGCATTGGGGTTAGGAAGAGTGAATGCAACAATAAATTCCCAATTGCACCGAGTAGATCTCATTTTGAGTAAGGGGCCAAGTTTTTGGACTGCTCGGGACCTTGCCCGGGCTTGCCCGCGGGCAAGTCCACCCAAAATTCAACTCTTCCAAATCCTTGCCCGGGCACCAAGGACATTTGCATTGGGGTTAGGAAGAGTGAATGCAACAATAAATTCCCAATTGCACCGAGTAGATCTCGTTTTGAGTAAGGGGCCAAGTTTTTGGACTGCTCGGGACCTTGCCCGGGCTTGCCCGCGGGCAAGTCCACCCAAAATTCAACTCTTCCAAATCCTTGCCCGGGCACCAAGGACATTTGCATTGGGGTTAGGAAGAGTGAATGCAACAATAAATTCCCAATTGCACCGAGTAGATCTCGTTTTGAGTAAGGGGCCAAGTTTTTGGACTGCTCGGGACCTTGCCCGGGCTTGCCCGCGGGCAAGTCCACCCAAAATTCAACTCTTCCAAATCCTTGCCCGGGCACCAAGGACATTTGCATTGGGGTTAGGAAGAGTGAATGCAACAATAAATTCCCACTTGCACCGAGTAGATCTCATTTTGAGTAAGGGGCCAAGTTTTTGGACTGCTCGGGACCTTGCCCGGGCTTGCCCGCGGGCAAGTCCACCCAAAATTCAACTCTTCCAAATCCTTGCCCGGGCACCAAGGACATTTGCATTGGGGTTAGGAAGAGTGAATGCAACAATAAATTCCCAATTGCACCGAGTAGATCTCGTTTTGAGTAAGGGGCCAAGTTTTTGGACTGCTCGGGACCTTGCCCGGGCTTGCCCGCGGGCAAGTCCACCCAAAATTCAACTCTTCCAAATCCTTGCCCGGGCACCAAGGACATTTGCATTGGGGTTAGGAAGAGTGAATGCAACAATAAATTCCCAATTGCACCGAGTAGATCTCATTTTGAGTAAGGGGCCAAGTTTTTGGACTGCTCGGGACCTTGCCCGGGCTTGCCCGCGGGCAAGTCCACCCAAAATTCAACTCTTCCAAATCCTTGCCCGGGCACCAAGGACATTTGCATTGGGGTTAGGAAGAGTGAATGCAACAATAAATTCCCAATTGCACCGAGTAGATCTCGTTTTGAGTAAGGGGCCAAGTTTTTGGACTGCTCGGGACCTTGCCCGGGCTTGCCCGCGGGCAAGTCCACCCAAAATTCAACTCTTCCAAATCCTTGCCCGGGCACCAAGGACATTTGCATTGGGGTTAGGAAGAGTGAATGCAACAATAAATTCCCACTTGCACCGAGTAGATCTCATTTTGAGTAAGGGGCCAAGTTTTTGGACTGCTCGGGACCTTGCCCGGGCTTGCCCGCGGGCAAGTCCACCCAAAATTCAAC
>JAYWLI010000109.1:32500-35000 GCA_037074505.1 Albizia julibrissin
GCAAGGTTGTGAGGAGGGGTCCAACGCACAGGATTTCCATGAAGCAACACTGGGGGTTACTAGTGCCTCACAGGAGAGAGAGCCCCACCGCGCCCTAGCCTAGGAATCATGCGGTTTCCATCCAAAGTGGGTAGGTAGCGCAAGTCCCCTTAACGGATGCGGGTTTGATGGGTATCTCGCAAGCGGGAGGCCCAAGAACCCCTATAGGCACGCACCGACATCAATCAGATTGAAATCCCGCACACTATAGGGTCCACCGAAATGAGAAGGAAGGGGCCGAGTGCGAGGAGTGTCACGTGGTCGTCCCGATTGCAAGAATCCAACCACGCCCAAGCTTACTGAGCACCCGGGGGGCAAGAGCCCGAGAACGGATGCCGTTCCGCAAGATTGTTAGGAGGAGTCCCACGCACGAGAGTTCCATGAAGCAACAACAAAGCGGGTTACATGGGCCTCACAAGGGCGAGAGCCCCACCGCGCCCTAGCCTAGGAATCATGCGGTTTCCATCCAAAGTGGGTAGGTAGCGCAAGTCCCCTTAACGGATGCGGGTTTGATGGGTATCTCACTCAAGGGAGGGCAAAGAACCCCCTAGCACGTGCCACAATCCATCCCATATGAAATCCAACACATTTTAGGGTCCGCCGGAAAAGCACCTCCACGGGCGGCCACCGCCGCCGGCCGCCACGGGTGGCGCCGACGTACGAAGTGACCGAGGAACTCGAGTGCAAGGCGTGTCGCGTGGTCGTCCCGATTGCAAGAATCCAACCACGCCCAAGCTTACTGAGCACCCGGGGGGCAAGAGCCCGAGAACGGATGCCGTTCCGCAAGATTGTTAGGAGGAGTCCCACGCACGAGAGTTCCATGAAGCAACAACAAAGCGGGTTACATGGGCCTCACAAGGGCGAGAGCCCCACCGCGCCCTAGCCTAGGAATCATGCGGTTTCAATCCAAAGTGGGTAGGTAGCGCAAGTCCCCTTAACGGATGCGGGTTTGATGGGTATCTCACTCAAGGGAGGGCAAAGAACCCCCTAGCACGTGCCACAATCCATCCCATATGAAATCCAACACATTTTAGGGTCCGCCGGAAAAGCACCTCCACGGGCGGCCACCGCCGCCGGCCGCCACGGGTGGCGCCGACGTACGAAGTGACCGAGTAACTCGAGTGCAAGGCGTGTCGCGTGGTCGTCCCGATTGCAAGAATCCAACCACGCCCAAGCTTACTGAGCACCCGGGGGGCAAGAGCCCGAGAACGGATGCCGTTCCGCAAGATTGTTAGGAGGAGTCCCACGCACGAGAGTTCCATGAAGCAACAACAAAGCGGGTTACATGGGCCTCACAAGGGCGAGAGCCCCACCGCGCCCTAGCCTAGGAATCATGCGGTTTCCATCCAAAGTGGGTAGGTAGCGCAAGTCCCCTTAACGGATGCGGGTTTGATGGGTATCTCACTCAAGGGAGGGCAAAGAACCCCCTAGCACGTGCCACAATCCATCCCATATGAAATCCAACACATTTTAGGGTCCGCCGGAAAAGCACCTCCACGGGCGGCCACCGCCGCCGGCCGCCACGGGTGGCGCCTACGTACGAAGTGACCGAGTAACTCGAGTGCAAGGCGTGTCGCGTGGTCGTCCCGATTGCAAGAATCCAACCACGCCCAAGCTTACTGAGCACCCGGGGGGCAAGAGCTTGAGAACGGATGCCGTTCCGCAAGATTGTTAGGAGGAGTCCCACGCACGAGAGTTCCATGAAGCAACAACAAAGCGGGTTACATGGGCCTCACAAGGGCGAGAGCCCCACCTCGCCCTAGCCTAGGAATCATGCGGTTTCCATCCAAAGTGGGTAGGTAGCGCAAGTCCCCTTAACGGATGCGGGTTTGATGGGTATCTCACTCAAGGGAGGGCAAAGAACCCCCTAGCACGTGCCACAATCCATCCCATATGAAATCCAACACATTTTAGGGTCCGCCGGAAAAGTCGCCGGAAAAGTCGCCGGTGGCCGCCCCTCTACGGCCGGCCACCGCCGCCGGCCGCCACGGGTGGCGCCGACGTACGAAGTGACCAAGGAACTCGACCCCATGGCTCACACACTTGCTCGCCACAAAGGGACATAGCGTGTGTGCGTGGATCCTGCCATGGGGAGGGGGGGAGGGGTGCCCCCCTATATATGCAATTTGGACTTTTTCCATTGTGGCACCAACAGACATACTTTTTTCTCAAACGACAACTTTTTTTTGAGGGACCTAGAGATCGAATTTTTCCATGATTTTTTGCAGCAATGCTAGGCACCATAACAGAAGATCAATCCCCAAGTTTCATAATTTTCGGACACTCGTAGAATATTTTACGAATTTTTTAGTGTTCAGACTTGTGCACCCTCAAACGGCCACCACGGGCGGCGGCTCCGGCGGCCGGACAGCCCCACATGTAGGGGGGGATGAGTATGAGTGAATGGACAAAGAAAAACTCAAATGTAACGTGTAGATTTCATTTTGAGTAAGGGGTGAAG
>JAYWLI010000109.1:55000-62500 GCA_037074505.1 Albizia julibrissin
GTGGTCGGCCCGATTGCAAGAATCCAACCACGCCCAAGCTTACTGAGCAACCGGGGGGCGAGAGCCCCAGAACGGCCACCGTTCCGCAAGGTTGTGAGGAGGGGTCCAACGCACAGGATTTCCATGAAGCAACACTGGGGGTTACTAGTGCCTCACAGGAGAGAGAGCCCCACCGCGCCCTAGCCTAGGAATCATGCGGTTTCCATCCAAAGTGGGTAGGTAGCGCAAGTCCCCTTAACGGATGCGGGTTTGATGGGTATCTCGCAAGCGGGAGGCCCAAGAACCCCTATAGGCACGCACCGACATCAATCAGATTGAAATCCCGCACACTATAGGGTCCACCGAAATGAGAAGGAAGGGGCCGAGTGCGAGGAGTGTCACGTGGTCGTCCCGATTGCAAGAATCCAACCACGCCCAAGCTTACTGAGCACCCGGGGGGCAAGAGCCCGAGAACGGATGCCGTTCCGCAAGATTGTTAGGAGGAGTCCCACGCACGAGAGTTCCATGAAGCAACAACAAAGCGGGTTACATGGGCCTCACAAGGGCGAGAGCCCCACCGCGCCCTAGCCTAGGAATCATGCGGTTTCCATCCAAAGTGGGTAGGTAGCGCAAGTCCCCTTAACGGATGCGGGTTTGATGGGTATCTCACTCAAGGGAGGGCAAAGAACCCCCTAGCACGTGCCACAATCCATCCCATATGAAATCCAACACATTTTAGGGTCCGCCGGAAAAGCACCTCCACGGGCGGCCACCGCCGCCGGCCGCCACGGGTGGCGCCGACGTACGAAGTGACCGAGGAACTCGAGTGCAAGGCGTGTCGCGTGGTCGTCCCGATTGCAAGAATCCAACCACGCCCAAGCTTACTGAGCACCCGGGGGGCAAGAGCCCGAGAACGGATGCCGTTCCGCAAGATTGTTAGGAGGAGTCCCACGCACGAGAGTTCCATGAAGCAACAACAAAGCGGGTTACATGGGCCTCACAAGGGCGAGAGCCCCACCGCGCCCTAGCCTAGGAATCATGCGGTTTCAATCCAAAGTGGGTAGGTAGCGCAAGTCCCCTTAACGGATGCGGGTTTGATGGGTATCTCACTCAAGGGAGGGCAAAGAACCCCCTAGCACGTGCCACAATCCATCCCATATGAAATCCAACACATTTTAGGGTCCGCCGGAAAAGCACCTCCACGGGCGGCCACCGCCGCCGGCCGCCACGGGTGGCGCCGACGTACGAAGTGACCGAGTAACTCGAGTGCAAGGCGTGTCGCGTGGTCGTCCCGATTGCAAGAATCCAACCACGCCCAAGCTTACTGAGCACCCGGGGGGCAAGAGCCCGAGAACGGATGCCGTTCCGCAAGATTGTTAGGAGGAGTCCCACGCACGAGAGTTCAATGAAGCAACAACAAAGCGGGTTACATGGGCCTCACAAGGGCGAGAGCCCCACCGCGCCCTAGCCTAGGAATCATGCGGTTTCCATCCAAAGTGGGTAGGTAGCGCAAGTCCCCTTAACGGATGCGGGTTTGATGGGTATCTCACTCAAGGGAGGGCAAAGAACCCCCTAGCACGTGCCACAATCCATCCCATATGAAATCCAACACATTTTAGGGTCCGCCGGAAAAGCACCTCCACGGGCGGCCACCGCCGCCGGCCGCCACGGGTGGCGCCTACGTACGAAGTGACCGAGTAACTCGAGTGCAAGGCGTGTCGCGTGGTCGTCCCGATTGCAAGAATCCAACCACGCCCAAGCTTACTGAGCACCCGGGGGGCAAGAGCCCGAGAACGGATGCCGTTCCGCAAGATTGTTAGGAGGAGTCCCACGCACGAGAGTTCCATGAAGCAACAACAAAGCGGGTTACATGGGCCTCACAAGGGCGAGAGCCCCACCTCGCCCTAGCCTAGGAATCATGCGGTTTCCATCCAAAGTGGGTAGGTAGCGCAAGTCCCCTTAACGGATGCGGGTTTGATGGGTATCTCACTCAAGGGAGGGCAAAGAACCCCCTAGCACGTGCCACAATCCATCCCATATGAAATCCAACACATTTTAGGGTCCGCCGGAAAAGTCGCCGGAAAAGTCGCCGGTGGCCGCCCCTCTACGGCCGGCCACCGCCGCCGGCCGCCACGGGTGGCGCCGACGTACGAAGTGACCAAGGAACTCGACCCCATGGCTCACACACTTGCTCGCCACAAAGGGACATAGCGTGTGTGCGTGGATCCTGCCATGGGGAGGGGGGGAGGGGTGCCCCCCTATATATGCAATTTGGACTTTTTCCATTGTGGCACCAACAGACATACTTTTTTCTCAAACGACAACTTTTTTTTGAGGGACCTAGAGATCGAATTTTTCCATGATTTTTTGCAGCAATGCTAGGCACCATAACAGAAGATCAATCCCCAAGTTTCATAATTTTCGGACACTCGTAGAATATTTTACGAATTTTTTAGTGTTCAGACTTGTGCACCCTCAAACGGCCACCACGGGCGGCGGCTCCGGCGGCCGGACAGCCCCACATGTAGGGGGGGATGAGTATGAGTGAATGGACAAAGAAAAACTCAAATGTAACGTGTAGATTTCATTTTGAGTAAGGGGTGAAGTTTTTGGACTGCTCAGGACTTGCCCGGGCAAGTCCTGAGTAAGTCCTGAGCAAGTCCTGAGCAAGCCAGGACTAGTCCAGGACGTGCTTGGACAAGTCCTGGACGTGCCAGGACTTGCCCGGACCCTTCCCGAGCGTGCCAAACCTTGCCAGGACCCTTTCCAAGGTTGCCAAACCTTGCCACCACCTTGCCCAAAGTTGCTCGGGACCTTGCCCGGGCTTGCCCGCGGGCAAGTCCACCCAAAATTCAACTCTTCCAAATCCTTGCCCGGGCACCAAGGACATTTGCATTGGGGTTAGGAAGAGTGAATGCAACAATAAATTCCCAATTGCACCGAGTAGATCTCGTTTTGAGTAAGGGGCCAAGTTTTTGGACTGCTCGGGACCTTGCCCGGGCTTGCCCGCGGGCAAGTCCACCCAAAATTCAACTCTTCCAAATCCTTGCCCGGGCACCAAGGACATTTGCATTGGGGTTAGGAAGAGTGAATGCAACAATAAATTCCCAATTGCACCGAGTAGATCTCGTTTTGAGTAAGGGGCCAAGTTTTTGGACTGCTCGGGACCTTGCCCGGGCTTGCCCGCGGGCAAGTCCACCCAAAATTCAACTCTTCCAAATCCTTGCCCGGGCACCAAGGACATTTGCATTGGGGTTAGGAAGAGTGAATGCAACAATAAATTCCCACTTGCACCGAGTAGATCTCATTTTGAGTAAGGGGCCAAGTTTTTGGACTGCTCGGGACCTTGCCCGGGCTTGCCCGCGGGCAAGTCCACCCAAAATTCAACTCTTCCAAATCCTTGCCCGGGCACCAAGGACATTTGCATTGGGGTTAGGAAGAGTGAATGCAACAATAAATTCCCAATTGCACCGAGTAGATCTCGTTTTGAGTAAGGGGCCAAGTTTTTGGACTGCTCGGGACCTTGCCCGGGCTTGCCCGCGGGCAAGTCCACCCAAAATTCAACTCTTCCAAATCCTTGCCCGGGCACCAAGGACATTTGCATTGGGGTTAGGAAGAGTGAATGCAACAATAAATTCCCAATTGCACCGAGTAGATCTCATTTTGAGTAAGGGGCCAAGTTTTTGGACTGCTCGGGACCTTGCCCGGGCTTGCCCGCGGGCAAGTCCACCCAAAATTCAACTCTTCCAAATCCTTGCCCGGGCACCAAGGACATTTGCATTGGGGTTAGGAAGAGTGAATGCAACAATAAATTCCCAATTGCACCGAGTAGATCTCGTTTTGAGTAAGGGGCCAAGTTTTTGGACTGCTCGGGACCTTGCCCGGGCTTGCCCGCGGGCAAGTCCACCCAAAATTCAACTCTTCCAAATCCTTGCCCGGGCACCAAGGACATTTGCATTGGGGTTAGGAAGAGTGAATGCAACAATAAATTCCCACTTGCACCGAGTAGATCTCATTTTGAGTAAGGGGCCAAGTTTTTGGACTGCTCGGGACCTTGCCCGGGCTTGCCCGCGGGCAAGTCCACCCAAAATTCAACTCTTCCAAATCCTTGCCCGGGCACCAAGGACATTTGCATTGGGGTTAGGAAGAGTGAATGCAACAATAAATTCCCAATTGCACCGAGTAGATCTCGTTTTGAGTAAGGGGCCAAGTTTTTGGACTGCTCGGGACCTTGCCCGGGCTTGCCCGCGGGCAAGTCCACCCAAAATTCAACTCTTCCAAATCCTTGCCCGGGCACCAAGGACATTTGCATTGGGGTTAGGAAGAGTGAATGCAACAATAAATTCCCAATTGCACCGAGTAGATCTCATTTTGAGTAAGGGGCCAAGTTTTTGGACTGCTCGGGACCTTGCCCGGGCTTGCCCGCGGGCAAGTCCACCCAAAATTCAACTCTTCCAAATCCTTGCCCGGGCACCAAGGACATTTGCATTGGGGTTAGGAAGAGTGAATGCAACAATAAATTCCCAATTGCACCGAGTAGATCTCGTTTTGAGTAAGGGGCCAAGTTTTTGGACTGCTCGGGACCTTGCCCGGGCTTGCCCGCGGGCAAGTCCACCCAAAATTCAACTCTTCCAAATCCTTGCCCGGGCACCAAGGACATTTGCATTGGGGTTAGGAAGAGTGAATGCAACAATAAATTCCCAATTGCACCGAGTAGATCTCGTTTTGAGTAAGGGGCCAAGTTTTTGGACTGCTCGGGACCTTGCCCGGGCTTGCCCGCGGGCAAGTCCACCCAAAATTCAACTCTTCCAAATCCTTGCCCGGGCACCAAGGACATTTGCATTGGGGTTAGGAAGAGTGAATGCAACAATAAATTCCCACTTGCACCGAGTAGATCTCATTTTGAGTAAGGGGCCAAGTTTTTGGACTGCTCGGGACCTTGCCCGGGCTTGCCCGCGGGCAAGTCCACCCAAAATTCAACTCTTCCAAATCCTTGCCCGGGCACCAAGGACATTTGCATTGGGGTTAGGAAGAGTGAATGCAACAATAAATTCCCAATTGCACCGAGTAGATCTCGTTTTGAGTAAGGGGCCAAGTTTTTGGACTGCTAGGGACCTTGCCCGGGCTTGCCCGCGGGCAAGTCCACCCAAAATTCAACTCTTCCAAATCCTTGCCCGGGCACCAAGGACATTTGCATTGGGGTTAGGAAGAGTGAATGCAACAATAAATTCCCAATTGCACCGAGTAGATCTCATTTTGAGTAAGGGGCCAAGTTTTTGGACTGCTCGGGACCTTGCCCGGGCTTGCCCGCGGGCAAGTCCACCCAAAATTCAACTCTTCCAAATCCTTGCCCGGGCACCAAGGACATTTGCATTGGGGTTAGGAAGAGTGAATGCAACAATAAATTCCCAATTGCACCGAGTAGATCTCGTTTTGAGTAAGGGGCCAAGTTTTTGGACTGCTCGGGACCTTGCCCGGGCTTGCCCGCGGGCAAGTCCACCCAAAATTCAACTCTTCCAAATCCTTGCCCGGGCACCAAGGACATTTGCATTGGGGTTAGGAAGAGTGAATGCAACAATAAATTCCCACTTGCACCGAGTAGATCTCATTTTGAGTAAGGGGCCAAGTTTTTGGACTGCTCGGGACCTTGCCCGGGCTTGCCCGCGGGCAAGTCCACCCAAAATTCAACTCTTCCAAATCCTTGCCCGGGCACCAAGGACATTTGCATTGGGGTTAGGAAGAGTGAATGCAACAATAAATTCCCAATTGCACCGAGTAGATCTCGTTTTGAGTAAGGGGCCAAGTTTTTGGACTGCTCGGGACCTTGCCCGGGCTTGCCCGCGGGCAAGTCCACCCAAAATTCAACTCTTCCAAATCCTTGCCCGGGCACCAAGGACATTTGCATTGGGGTTAGGAAGAGTGAATGCAACAATAAATTCCCAATTGCACCGAGTAGATCTCATTTTGAGTAAGGGGCCAAGTTTTTGGACTGCTCGGGACCTTGCCCGGGCTTGCCCGCGGGCAAGTCCACCCAAAATTCAACTCTTCCAAATCCTTGCCCGGGCACCAAGGACATTTGCATTGGGGTTAGGAAGAGTGAATGCAACAATAAATTCCCAATTGCACCGAGTAGATCTCGTTTTGAGTAAGGGGCCAAGTTTTTGGACTGCTCGGGACCTTGCCCGGGCTTGCCCGCGGGCAAGTCCACCCAAAATTCAACTCTTCCAAATCCTTGCCCGGGCACCAAGGACATTTGCATTGGGGTTAGGAAGAGTGAATGCAACAATAAATTCCCACTTGCACCGAGTAGATCTCATTTTGAGTAAGGGGCCAAGTTTTTGGACTGCTCGGGACCTTGCCCGGGCTTGCCCGCGGGCAAGTCCACCCAAAATTCAACTCTTCCAAATCCTTGCCCGGGCACCAAGGACATTTGCATTGGGGTTAGGAAGAGTGAATGCAACAATAAATTCCCACTTGCACCGAGTAGATCTCATTTTGAGTAAGGGGCCAAGTTTTTGGACTGCTCGGGACCTTGCCCGGGCTTGCCCGCGGGCAAGTCCACCCAAAATTCAACTCTTCCAAATCCTTGCCCGGGCACCAAGGACATTTGCATTGGGGTTAGGAAGAGTGAATGCAACAATAAATTCCCACTTGCACCGAGTAGATCTCGTTTTGAGTAAGGGGCCAAGTTTTTGGACTGCTCGGGACCTTGCCCGGGCTTGCCCGCGGGCAAGTCCACCCAAAATTCAACTCTTCCAAATCCTTGCCCGGGCACCAAGGACATTTGCATTGGGGTTAGGAAGAGTGAATGCAACAATAAATTCCCAATTGCACCGAGTAGATCTCGTTTTGAGTAAGGGGCCAAGTTTTTGGACTGCTCGGGACCTTGCCCGGGCTTGCCCGCGGGCAAGTCCACCCAAAATTCAACTCTTCCAAATCCTTGCCCGGGCACCAAGGACATTTGCATTGGGGTTAGGAAGAGTGAATGCAACAATAAATTCCCACTTGCACCGAGTAGATCTCATTTTGAGTAAGGGGCCAAGTTTTTGGACTGCTCGGGACCTTGCCCGGGCTTGCCCGCGGGCAAGTCCACCCAAAATTCAACTCTTCCAAATCCTTGCCCGGGCACCAAGGACATTTGCATTGGGGTTAGGAAGAGTGAATGCAACAATAAATTCCCAATTGCACCGAGTAGATCTCGTTTTGAGTAAGGGGCCAAGTTTTTGGACTGCTCGGGACCTTGCCCGGGCTTGCCCGCGGGCAAGTCCACCCAAAATTCAACTCTTCCAAATCCTTGCCCGGGCACCAAGGACATTTGCATTGGGGTTAGGAAGAGTGAATGCAACAATAAATTCCCAATTGCACCGAGTAGATCTCGTTTTGAGTAAGGGGCCAAGTTTTTGGACTGCTCGGGACCTTGCCGGTCTTGCCCGCGGGCAAGACCACCCAAAATTCAACTCTTCCAAATCCTTGTCCACCCACGCGCTGCGAACAATTGCAACTCCTTGCTCGGACCTTGTC
>JAYWLI010000109.1:72500-75000 GCA_037074505.1 Albizia julibrissin
AAGTGGGTAGGTAGCGCAAGTCCCCTTAACGGATGCGGGTTTGATGGGTATCTCACTCAAGGGAGGGCAAAGAACCCCCTAGCACGTGCCACAATCCATCCCATATGAAATCCAACACATTTTAGGGTCCGCCGGAAAAGTCGCCGGAAAAGTCGCCGGTGGCCGCCCCTCTACGGCCGGCCACCGCCGCCGGCCGCCACGGGTGGCGCCGACGTACGAAGTGACCAAGGAACTCGACCCCATGGCTCACACACTTGCTCGCCACAAAGGGACATAGCGTGTGTGCGTGGATCCTGCCATGGGGAGGGGGGGAGGGGTGCCCCCCTATATATGCAATTTGGACTTTTTCCATTGTGGCACCAACAGACATACTTTTTTCTCAAACGACAACTTTTTTTTGAGGGACCTAGAGATCGAATTTTTCCATGATTTTTTGCAGCAATGCTAGGCACCATAACAGAAGATCAATCCCCAAGTTTCATAATTTTCGGACACTCGTAGAATATTTTACGAATTTTTTAGTGTTCAGACTTGTGCACCCTCAAACGGCCACCACGGGCGGCGGCTCCGGCGGCCGGACAGCCCCACATGTAGGGGGGGATGAGTATGAGTGAATGGACAAAGAAAAACTCAAATGTAACGTGTAGATTTCATTTTGAGTAAGGGGTGAAGTTTTTGGACTGCTCAGGACTTGCCCGGGCAAGTCCTGAGTAAGTCCTGAGCAAGTCCTGAGCAAGCCAGGACTAGTCCAGGACGTGCTTGGACAAGTCCTGGACGTGCCAGGACTTGCCCGGACCCTTCCCGAGCGTGCCAAACCTTGCCAGGACCCTTTCCAAGGTTGCCAAACCTTGCCACCACCTTGCCCAAAGTTGCTCGGGACCTTGCCCGGGCTTGCCCGCGGGCAAGTCCACCCAAAATTCAACTCTTCCAAATCCTTGCCCGGGCACCAAGGACATTTGCATTGGGGTTAGGAAGAGTGAATGCAACAATAAATTCCCAATTGCACCGAGTAGATCTCATTTTGAGTAAGGGGCCAAGTTTTTGGACTGCTCGGGACCTTGCCCGGGCTTGCCCGCGGGCAAGTCCACCCAAAATTCAACTCTTCCAAATCCTTGCCCGGGCACCAAGGACATTTGCATTGGGGTTAGGAAGAGTGAATGCAACAATAAATTCCCAATTGCACCGAGTAGATCTCGTTTTGAGTAAGGGGCCAAGTTTTTGGACTGCTCGGGACCTTGCCCGGGCTTGCCCGCGGGCAAGTCCACCCAAAATTCAACTCTTCCAAATCCTTGCCCGGGCACCAAGGACATTTGCATTGGGGTTAGGAAGAGTGAATGCAACAATAAATTCCCACTTGCACCGAGTAGATCTCATTTTGAGTAAGGGGCCAAGTTTTTGGACTGCTCGGGACCTTGCCCGGGCTTGCCCGCGGGCAAGTCCACCCAAAATTCAACTCTTCCAAATCCTTGCCCGGGCACCAAGGACATTTGCATTGGGGTTAGGAAGAGTGAATGCAACAATAAATTCCCAATTGCACCGAGTAGATCTCGTTTTGAGTAAGGGGCCAAGTTTTTGGACTGCTCGGGACCTTGCCCGGGCTTGCCCGCGGGCAAGTCCACCCAAAATTCAACTCTTCCAAATCCTTGCCCGGGCACCAAGGACATTTGCATTGGGGTTAGGAAGAGTGAATGCAACAATAAATTCCCAATTGCACCGAGTAGATCTCATTTTGAGTAAGGGGCCAAGTTTTTGGACTGCTCGGGACCTTGCCCGGGCTTGCCCGCGGGCAAGTCCACCCAAAATTCAACTCTTCCAAATCCTTGCCCGGGCACCAAGGACATTTGCATTGGGGTTAGGAAGAGTGAATGCAACAATAAATTCCCAATTGCACCGAGTAGATCTCGTTTTGAGTAAGGGGCCAAGTTTTTGGACTGCTCGGGACCTTGCCCGGGCTTGCCCGCGGGCAAGTCCACCCAAAATTCAACTCTTCCAAATCCTTGCCCGGGCACCAAGGACATTTGCATTGGGGTTAGGAAGAGTGAATGCAACAATAAATTCCCAATTGCACCGAGTAGATCTCATTTTGAGTAAGGGGCCAAGTTTTTGGACTGCTCGGGACCTTGCCCGGGCTTGCCCGCGGGCAAGTCCACCCAAAATTCAACTCTTCCAAATCCTTGCCCGGGCACCAAGGACATTTGCATTGGGGTTAGGAAGAGTGAATGCAACAATAAATTCCCAATTGCACCGAGTAGATCTCGTTTTGAGTAAGGGGCCAAGTTTTTGGACTGCTCGGGACCTTGCCCGGGCTTGCCCGCGGGCAAGTCCACCCAAAATTCAACTCTTCCAAATCCTTGCCCGGGCACCAAGGACATTTGCATTGGGGTTAGGAAGAGTGAATGCAACAATAAATTCCCACTTGCACCGAGTAGATCTCATTTTGAGTAAGGGGCCAAGTTTTTGGACTGCTCGGGACCTTGCCCGGGCTTGCCCGCGGGCAAGT
>JAYWLI010000109.1:85000-87500 GCA_037074505.1 Albizia julibrissin
CCCCTTAACGGATGCGGGTTTGATGGGTATCTCACTCAAGGGAGGGCAAAGAACCCCCTAGCACGTGCCACAATCCATCCCATATGAAATCCAACACATTTTAGGGTCCGCCGGAAAAGCACCTCCACGGGCGGCCACCGCCGCCGGCCGCCACGGGTGGCGCCTACGTACGAAGTGACCGAGTAACTCGAGTGCAAGGCGTGTCGCGTGGTCGTCCCGATTGCAAGAATCCAACCACGCCCAAGCTTACTGAGCACCCGGGGGGCAAGAGCCCGAGAACGGATGCCGTTCCGCAAGATTGTTAGGAGGAGTCCCACGCACGAGAGTTCCATGAAGCAACAACAAAGCGGGTTACATGGGCCTCACAAGGGCGAGAGCCCCACCTCGCCCTAGCCTAGGAATCATGCGGTTTCCATCCAAAGTGGGTAGGTAGCGCAAGTCCCCTTAACGGATGCGGGTTTGATGGGTATCTCACTCAAGGGAGGGCAAAGAACCCCCTAGCACGTGCCACAATCCATCCCATATGAAATCCAACACATTTTAGGGTCCGCCGGAAAAGTCGCCGGAAAAGTCGCCGGTGGCCGCCCCTCTACGGCCGGCCACCGCCGCCGGCCGCCACGGGTGGCGCCGACGTACGAAGTGACCAAGGAACTCGACCCCATGGCTCACACACTTGCTCGCCACAAAGGGACATAGCGTGTGTGCGTGGATCCTGCCATGGGGAGGGGGGGAGGGGTGCCCCCCTATATATGCAATTTGGACTTTTTCCATTGTGGCACCAACAGACATACTTTTTTCTCAAACGACAACTTTTTTTTGAGGGACCTAGAGATCGAATTTTTCCATGATTTTTTGCAGCAATGCTAGGCACCATAACAGAAGATCAATCCCCAAGTTTCATAATTTTCGGACACTCGTAGAATATTTTACGAATTTTTTAGTGTTCAGACTTGTGCACCCTCAAACGGCCACCACGGGCGGCGGCTCCGGCGGCCGGACAGCCCCACATGTAGGGGGGGATGAGTATGAGTGAATGGACA
The DNA here is from genome assembly GCA_037074505.1 of Albizia julibrissin. Classification (NCBI taxonomy): domain Eukaryota; kingdom Viridiplantae; phylum Streptophyta; class Magnoliopsida; order Fabales; family Fabaceae; genus Albizia; species Albizia julibrissin. The sequence goes on from JAYWLI010000109.1 coordinate 86,041, forward strand.
AAGAAAAACTCAAATGTAACGTGTAGATTTCATTTTGAGTAAGGGGTGAAGTTTTTGGACTGCTCAGGACTTGCCCGGGCAAGTCCTGAGTAAGTCCTGAGCAAGTCCTGAGCAAGCCAGGACTAGTCCAGGACGTGCTTGGACAAGTCCTGGACGTGCCAGGACTTGCCCGGACCCTTCCCGAGCGTGCCAAACCTTGCCAGGACCCTTTCCAAGGTTGCCAAACCTTGCCACCACCTTGCCCAAAGTTGCTCGGGACCTTGCCCGGGCTTGCCCGCGGGCAAGTCTACCCAAAATTCAACTCTTCCAAATCCTTGCCCGGGCACCAAGGACATTTGCATTGGGGTTAGGAAGAGTGAATGCAACAATAAATTCCCAATTGCACCGAGTAGATCTCATTTTGAGTAAGGGGCCAAGTTTTTGGACTGCTCGGGACCTTGCCCGGGCTTGCCCGCGGGCAAGTCCACCCAAAATTCAACTCTTCCAAATCCTTGCCCGGGCACCAAGGACATTTGCATTGGGGTTAGGAAGAGTGAATGCAACAATAAATTCCCAATTGCACCGAGTAGATCTCGTTTTGAGTAAGGGGCCAAGTTTTTGGACTGCTCGGGACCTTGCCCGGGCTTGCCCGCGGGCAAGTCCACCCAAAATTCAACTCTTCCAAATCCTTGCCCGGGCACCAAGGACATTTGCATTGGGGTTAGGAAGAGTGAATGCAACAATAAATTCCCAATTGCACCGAGTAGATCTCATTTTGAGTAAGGGGCCAAGTTTTTGGACTGCTCGGGACCTTGCCCGGGCTTGCCCGCGGGCAAGTCCACCCAAAATTCAACTCTTCCAAATCCTTGCCCGGGCACCAAGGACATTTGCATTGGGGTTAGGAAGAGTGAATGCAACAATAAATTCCCAATTGCACCGAGTAGATCTCGTTTTGAGTAAGGGGCCAAGTTTTTGGACTGCTCGGGACCTTGCCCGGGCTTGCCCGCGGGCAAGTCCACCCAAAATTCAACTCTTCCAAATCCTTGCCCGGGCACCAAGGACATTTGCATTGGGGTTAGGAAGAGTGAATGCAACAATAAATTCCCACTTGCACCGAGTAGATCTCATTTTGAGTAAGGGGCCAAGTTTTTGGACTGCTCGGGACCTTGCCCGGGCTTGCCCGCGGGCAAGTCCACCCAAAATTCAACTCTTCCAAATCCTTGCCCGGGCACCAAGGACATTTGCATTGGGGTTAGGAAGAGTGAATGCAACAATAAATTCCCAATTGCACCGAGTAGATCTCGTTTTGAGTAAGGGGCCAAGTTTTTGGACTGCTCGGGACCTTGCCCGGGCTTGCCCGCGGGCAAGTCCACCCAAAATTCAACTCTTCCAAATCCTTGCCCGGGCACCAAGGACATTTGCATTGGGGTTAGGAAGAGTGAATGCAACAATAAATTCCCAATTGCACCGAGTAGATCTCA
>JAYWLI010000109.1:97500-100000 GCA_037074505.1 Albizia julibrissin
GAGTTCCATGAAGCAACAACAAAGCGGGTTACATGGGCCTCACAAGGGCGAGAGCCCCACCGCGCCCTAGCCTAGGAATCATGCGGTTTCCATCCAAAGTGGGTAGGTAGCGCAAGTCCCCTTAACGGATGCGGGTTTGATGGGTATCTCACTCAAGGGAGGGCAAAGAACCCCCTAGCACGTGCCACAATCCATCCCATATGAAATCCAACACATTTTAGGGTCCGCCGGAAAAGCACCTCCACGGGCGGCCACCGCCGCCGGCCGCCACGGGTGGCGCCGACGTACGAAGTGACCGAGGAACTCGAGTGCAAGGCGTGTCGCGTGGTCGTCCCGATTGCAAGAATCCAACCACGCCCAAGCTTACTGAGCACCCGGGGGGCAAGAGCCCGAGAACGGATGCCGTTCCGCAAGATTGTTAGGAGGAGTCCCACGCACGAGAGTTCCATGAAGCAACAACAAAGCGGGTTACATGGGCCTCACAAGGGCGAGAGCCCCACCGCGCCCTAGCCTAGGAATCATGCGGTTTCAATCCAAAGTGGGTAGGTAGCGCAAGTCCCCTTAACGGATGCGGGTTTGATGGGTATCTCACTCAAGGGAGGGCAAAGAACCCCCTAGCACGTGCCACAATCCATCCCATATGAAATCCAACACATTTTAGGGTCCGCCGGAAAAGCACCTCCACGGGCGGCCACCGCCGCCGGCCGCCACGGGTGGCGCCGACGTACGAAGTGACCGAGTAACTCGAGTGCAAGGCGTGTCGCGTGGTCGTCCCGATTGCAAGAATCCAACCACGCCCAAGCTTACTGAGCACCCGGGGGGCAAGAGCCCGAGAACGGATGCCGTTCCGCAAGATTGTTAGGAGGAGTCCCACGCACGAGAGTTCCATGAAGCAACAACAAAGCGGGTTACATGGGCCTCACAAGGGCGAGAGCCCCACCGCGCCCTAGCCTAGGAATCATGCGGTTTCCATCCAAAGTGGGTAGGTAGCGCAAGTCCCCTTAACGGATGCGGGTTTGATGGGTATCTCACTCAAGGGAGGGCAAAGAACCCCCTAGCACGTGCCACAATCCATCCCATATGAAATCCAACACATTTTAGGGTCCGCCGGAAAAGCACCTCCACGGGCGGCCACCGCCGCCGGCCGCCACGGGTGGCGCCTACGTACGAAGTGACCGAGTAACTCGAGTGCAAGGCGTGTCGCGTGGTCGTCCCGATTGCAAGAATCCAACCACGCCCAAGCTTACTGAGCACCCGGGGGGCAAGAGCCCGAGAACGGATGCCGTTCCGCAAGATTGTTAGGAGGAGTCCCACGCACGAGAGTTCCATGAAGCAACAACAAAGCGGGTTACATGGGCCTCACAAGGGCGAGAGCCCCACCTCGCCCTAGCCTAGGAATCATGCGGTTTCCATCCAAAGTGGGTAGGTAGCGCAAGTCCCCTTAACGGATGCGGGTTTGATGGGTATCTCACTCAAGGGAGGGCAAAGAACCCCCTAGCACGTGCCACAATCCATCCCATATGAAATCCAACACATTTTAGGGTCCGCCGGAAAAGTCGCCGGAAAAGTCGCCGGTGGCCGCCCCTCTACGGCCGGCCACCGCCGCCGGCCGCCACGGGTGGCGCCGACGTACGAAGTGACCAAGGAACTCGACCCCATGGCTCACACACTTGCTCGCCACAAAGGGACATAGCGTGTGTGCGTGGATCCTGCCATGGGGAGGGGGGGAGGGGTGCCCCCCTATATATGCAATTTGGACTTTTTCCATTGTGGCACCAACAGACATACTTTTTTCTCAAACGACAACTTTTTTTTGAGGGACCTAGAGATCGAATTTTTCCATGATTTTTTGCAGCAATGCTAGGCACCATAACAGAAGATCAATCCCCAAGTTTCATAATTTTCGGACACTCGTAGAATATTTTACGAATTTTTTAGTGTTCAGACTTGTGCACCCTCAAACGGCCACCACGGGCGGCGGCTCCGGCGGCCGGACAGCCCCACATGTAGGGGGGGATGAGTATGAGTGAATGGACAAAGAAAAACTCAAATGTAACGTGTAGATTTCATTTTGAGTAAGGGGTGAAGTTTTTGGACTGCTCAGGACTTGCCCGGGCAAGTCCTGAGTAAGTCCTGAGCAAGTCCTGAGCAAGCCAGGACTAGTCCAGGACGTGCTTGGACAAGTCCTGGACGTGCCAGGACTTGCCCGGACCCTTCCCGAGCGTGCCAAACCTTGCCAGGACCCTTTCCAAGGTTGCCAAACCTTGCCACCACCTTGCCCAAAGTTGCTCGGGACCTTGCCCGGGCTTGCCCGCGGGCAAGTCCACCCAAAATTCAACTCTTCCAAATCCTTGCCCGGGCACCAAGGACATTTGCATTGGGGTTAGGAAGAGTGAATGCAACAATAAATTCCCAATTGCACCGAGTAGATCTCGTTTTGAGTAAGGGGCCAAGTTTTTGGACTGCTCGGGACCTTGCCCGGGCTTGCCCGCGGGCAAGT
>JAYWLI010000109.1:110000-115000 GCA_037074505.1 Albizia julibrissin
GGAGGGCAAAGAACCCCCTAGCACGTGCCACAATCCATCCCATATGAAATCCAACACATTTTAGGGTCCGCCGGAAAAGCACCTCCACGGGCGGCCACCGCCGCCGGCCGCCACGGGTGGCGCCTACGTACGAAGTGACCGAGTAACTCGAGTGCAAGGCGTGTCGCGTGGTCGTCCCGATTGCAAGAATCCAACCACGCCCAAGCTTACTGAGCACCCGGGGGGCAAGAGCCCGAGAACGGATGCCGTTCCGCAAGATTGTTAGGAGGAGTCCCACGCACGAGAGTTCCATGAAGCAACAACAAAGCGGGTTACATGGGCCTCACAAGGGCGAGAGCCCCACCTCGCCCTAGCCTAGGAATCATGCGGTTTCCATCCAAAGTGGGTAGGTAGCGCAAGTCCCCTTAACGGATGCGGGTTTGATGGGTATCTCACTCAAGGGAGGGCAAAGAACCCCCTAGCACGTGCCACAATCCATCCCATATGAAATCCAACACATTTTAGGGTCCGCCGGAAAAGTCGCCGGAAAAGTCGCCGGTGGCCGCCCCTCTACGGCCGGCCACCGCCGCCGGCCGCCACGGGTGGCGCCGACGTACGAAGTGACCAAGGAACTCGACCCCATGGCTCACACACTTGCTCGCCACAAAGGGACATAGCGTGTGTGCGTGGATCCTGCCATGGGGAGGGGGGGAGGGGTGCCCCCCTATATATGCAATTTGGACTTTTTCCATTGTGGCACCAACAGACATACTTTTTTCTCAAACGACAACTTTTTTTTGAGGGACCTAGAGATCGAATTTTTCCATGATTTTTTGCAGCAATGCTAGGCACCATAACAGAAGATCAATCCCCAAGTTTCATAATTTTCGGACACTCGTAGAATATTTTACGAATTTTTTAGTGTTCAGACTTGTGCACCCTCAAACGGCCACCACGGGCGGCGGCTCCGGCGGCCGGACAGCCCCACATGTAGGGGGGGATGAGTATGAGTGAATGGACAAAGAAAAACTCAAATGTAACGTGTAGATTTCATTTTGAGTAAGGGGTGAAGTTTTTGGACTGCTCAGGACTTGCCCGGGCAAGTCCTGAGTAAGTCCTGAGCAAGTCCTGAGCAAGCCAGGACTAGTCCAGGACGTGCTTGGACAAGTCCTGGACGTGCCAGGACTTGCCCGGACCCTTCCCGAGCGTGCCAAACCTTGCCAGGACCCTTTCCAAGGTTGCCAAACCTTGCCACCACCTTGCCCAAAGTTGCTCGGGACCTTGCCCGGGCTTGCCCGCGGGCAAGTCCACCCAAAATTCAACTCTTCCAAATCCTTGCCCGGGCACCAAGGACATTTGCATTGGGGTTAGGAAGAGTGAATGCAACAATAAATTCCCAATTGCACCGAGTAGATCTCATTTTGAGTAAGGGGCCAAGTTTTTGGACTGCTCGGGACCTTGCCCGGGCTTGCCCGCGGGCAAGTCCACCCAAAATTCAACTCTTCCAAATCCTTGCCCGGGCACCAAGGACATTTGCATTGGGGTTAGGAAGAGTGAATGCAACAATAAATTCCCAATTGCACCGAGTAGATCTCGTTTTGAGTAAGGGGCCAAGTTTTTGGACTGCTCGGGACCTTGCCCGGGCTTGCCCGCGGGCAAGTCCACCCAAAATTCAACTCTTCCAAATCCTTGCCCGGGCACCAAGGACATTTGCATTGGGGTTAGGAAGAGTGAATGCAACAATAAATTCCCACTTGCACCGAGTAGATCTCATTTTGAGTAAGGGGCCAAGTTTTTGGACTGCTCGGGACCTTGCCCGGGCTTGCCCGCGGGCAAGTCCACCCAAAATTCAACTCTTCCAAATCCTTGCCCGGGCACCAAGGACATTTGCATTGGGGTTAGGAAGAGTGAATGCAACAATAAATTCCCAATTGCACCGAGTAGATCTCGTTTTGAGTAAGGGGCCAAGTTTTTGGACTGCTCGGGACCTTGCCCGGGCTTGCCCGCGGGCAAGTCCACCCAAAATTCAACTCTTCCAAATCCTTGCCCGGGCACCAAGGACATTTGCATTGGGGTTAGGAAGAGTGAATGCAACAATAAATTCCCAATTGCACCGAGTAGATCTCATTTTGAGTAAGGGGCCAAGTTTTTGGACTGCTCGGGACCTTGCCCGGGCTTGCCCGCGGGCAAGTCCACCCAAAATTCAACTCTTCCAAATCCTTGCCCGGGCACCAAGGACATTTGCATTGGGGTTAGGAAGAGTGAATGCAACAATAAATTCCCAATTGCACCGAGTAGATCTCGTTTTGAGTAAGGGGCCAAGTTTTTGGACTGCTCGGGACCTTGCCCGGGCTTGCCCGCGGGCAAGTCCACCCAAAATTCAACTCTTCCAAATCCTTGCCCGGGCACCAAGGACATTTGCATTGGGGTTAGGAAGAGTGAATGCAACAATAAATTCCCACTTGCACCGAGTAGATCTCATTTTGAGTAAGGGGCCAAGTTTTTGGACTGCTCGGGACCTTGCCCGGGCTTGCCCGCGGGCAAGTCCACCCAAAATTCAACTCTTCCAAATCCTTGCCCGGGCACCAAGGACATTTGCATTGGGGTTAGGAAGAGTGAATGCAACAATAAATTCCCAATTGCACCGAGTAGATCTCGTTTTGAGTAAGGGGCCAAGTTTTTGGACTGCTCGGGACCTTGCCCGGGCTTGCCCGCGGGCAAGTCCACCCAAAATTCAACTCTTCCAAATCCTTGCCCGGGCACCAAGGACATTTGCATTGGGGTTAGGAAGAGTGAATGCAACAATAAATTCCCAATTGCACCGAGTAGATCTCATTTTGAGTAAGGGGCCAAGTTTTTGGACTGCTCGGGACCTTGCCCGGGCTTGCCCGCGGGCAAGTCCACCCAAAATTCAACTCTTCCAAATCCTTGCCCGGGCACCAAGGACATTTGCATTGGGGTTAGGAAGAGTGAATGCAACAATAAATTCCCAATTGCACCGAGTAGATCTCGTTTTGAGTAAGGGGCCAAGTTTTTGGACTGCTCGGGACCTTGCCCGGGCTTGCCCGCGGGCAAGTCCACCCAAAATTCAACTCTTCCAAATCCTTGCCCGGGCACCAAGGACATTTGCATTGGGGTTAGGAAGAGTGAATGCAACAATAAATTCCCAATTGCACCGAGTAGATCTCATTTTGAGTAAGGGGCCAAGTTTTTGGACTGCTCGGGACCTTGCCCGGGCTTGCCCGCGGGCAAGTCCACCCAAAATTCAACTCTTCCAAATCCTTGCCCGGGCACCAAGGACATTTGCATTGGGGTTAGGAAGAGTGAATGCAACAATAAATTCCCAATTGCACCGAGTAGATCTCGTTTTGAGTAAGGGGCCAAGTTTTTGGACTGCTCGGGACCTTGCCCGGGCTTGCCCGCGGGCAAGTCCACCCAAAATTCAACTCTTCCAAATCCTTGCCCGGGCACCAAGGACATTTGCATTGGGGTTAGGAAGAGTGAATGCAACAATAAATTCCCACTTGCACCGAGTAGATCTCATTTTGAGTAAGGGGCCAAGTTTTTGGACTGCTCGGGACCTTGCCCGGGCTTGCCCGCGGGCAAGTCCACCCAAAATTCAACTCTTCCAAATCCTTGCCCGGGCACCAAGGACATTTGCATTGGGGTTAGGAAGAGTGAATGCAACAATAAATTCCCACTTGCACCGAGTAGATCTCATTTTGAGTAAGGGGCCAAGTTTTTGGACTGCTCGGGACCTTGCCCGGGCTTGCCCGCGGGCAAGTCCACCCAAAATTCAACTCTTCCAAATCCTTGCCCGGGCACCAAGGACATTTGCATTGGGGTTAGGAAGAGTGAATGCAACAATAAATTCCCACTTGCACCGAGTAGATCTCGTTTTGAGTAAGGGGCCAAGTTTTTGGACTGCTCGGGACCTTGCCCGGGCTTGCCCGCGGGCAAGTCCACCCAAAATTCAACTCTTCCAAATCCTTGCCCGGGCACCAAGGACATTTGCATTGGGGTTAGGAAGAGTGAATGCAACAATAAATTCCCAATTGCACCGAGTAGATCTCGTTTTGAGTAAGGGGCCAAGTTTTTGGACTGCTCGGGACCTTGCCCGGGCTTGCCCGCGGGCAAGTCCACCCAAAATTCAACTCTTCCAAATCCTTGCCCGGGCACCAAGGACATTTGCATTGGGGTTAGGAAGAGTGAATGCAACAATAAATTCCCACTTGCACCGAGTAGATCTCATTTTGAGTAAGGGGCCAAGTTTTTGGACTGCTCGGGACCTTGCCCGGGCTTGCCCGCGGGCAAGTCCACCCAAAATTCAACTCTTCCAAATCCTTGCCCGGGCACCAAGGACATTTGCATTGGGGTTAGGAAGAGTGAATGCAACAATAAATTCCCAATTGCACCGAGTAGATCTCGTTTTGAGTAAGGGGCCAAGTTTTTGGACTGCTCGGGACCTTGCCCGGGCTTGCCCGCGGGCAAGTCCACCCAAAATTCAACTCTTCCAAATCCTTGCCCGGGCACCAAGGACATTTGCATTGGGGTTAGGAAGAGTGAATGCAACAATAAATTCCCAATTGCACCGAGTAGATCTCGTTTTGAGTAAGGGGCCAAGTTTTTGGACTGCTCGGGACCTTGCCGGTCTTGCCCGCGGGCAAGACCACCCAAAATTCAACTCTTCCAAATCCTTGTCCACCCACGCGCTGCGAACAATTGCAACTCCTTGCTCGGACCTTGTCCATGCTTTTCCCACACTCGCTAGGACCTAGCCCAAGGGTCCATGATGCTTGCCCACGTGTTTCCCTCACATGCTCGGACCTTGCTCAATGGTCCATGATCTTTGCCCACGTGTTGCCCACACCTGCAACACCTTGCCTGGACCTTGCCCTCGTTTTGCCCGCACATGCTCGGACCTTGGTCAAGGGTCCACGATCGTTGCCCCCCTATAGAGCAATTTTGGAAATCTCACGAGTTCCACCAACGGGGGTCATTTTTTACGAAATGACGCCGCG
>JAYWLI010000110.1:10000-12500 GCA_037074505.1 Albizia julibrissin
GAAGCAACAACAAAGCGGGTTACATGGGCCTCACAAGGGCGAGAGCCCCACCGCGCCCTAGCCTAGGAATCATGCGGTTTCCATCCAAAGTGGGTAGGTAGCGCAAGTCCCCTTAACGGATGCGGGTTTGATGGGTATCTCACTCAAGGGAGGGCAAAGAACCCCCTAGCACGTGCCACAATCCATCCCATATGAAATCCAACACATTTTAGGGTCCGCCGGAAAAGCACCTCCACGGGCGGCCACCGCCGCCGGCCGCCACGGGTGGCGCCGACGTACGAAGTGACCGAGTAACTCGAGTGCAAGGCGTGTCGCGTGGTCGTCCCGATTGCAAGAATCCAACCACGCCCAAGCTTACTGAGCACCCGGGGGGCAAGAGCCCGAGAACGGATGCCGTTCCGCAAGATTGTTAGGAGGAGTCCCACGCACGAGAGTTCCATGAAGCAACAACAAAGCGGGTTACATGGGCCTCACAAGGGCGAGAGCCCCACCGCGCCCTAGCCTAGGAATCATGCGGTTTCCATCCAAAGTGGGTAGGTAGCGCAAGTCCCCTTAACGGATGCGGGTTTGATGGGTATCTCACTCAAGGGAGGGCAAAGAACCCCCTAGCACGTGCCACAATCCATCCCATATGAAATCCAACACATTTTAGGGTCCGCCGGAAAAGCACCTCCACGGGCGGCCACCGCCGCCGGCCGCCACGGGTGGCGCCTACGTACGAAGTGACCGAGTAACTCGAGTGCAAGGCGTGTCGCGTGGTCGTCCCGATTGCAAGAATCCAACCACGCCCAAGCTTACTGAGCACCCGGGGGGCAAGAGCCCGAGAACGGATGCCGTTCCGCAAGATTGTTAGGAGGAGTCCCACGCACGAGAGTTCCATGAAGCAACAACAAAGCGGGTTACATGGGCCTCACAAGGGCGAGAGCCCCACCTCGCCCTAGCCTAGGAATCATGCGGTTTCCATCCAAAGTGGGTAGGTAGCGCAAGTCCCCTTAACGGATGCGGGTTTGATGGGTATCTCACTCAAGGGAGGGCAAAGAACCCCCTAGCACGTGCCACAATCCATCCCATATGAAATCCAACACATTTTAGGGTCCGCCGGAAAAGTCGCCGGAAAAGTCGCCGGTGGCCGCCCCTCTACGGCCGGCCACCGCCGCCGGCCGCCACGGGTGGCGCCGACGTACGAAGTGACCAAGGAACTCGACCCCATGGCTCACACACTTGCTCGCCACAAAGGGACATAGCGTGTGTGCGTGGATCCTGCCATGGGGAGGGGGGGAGGGGTGCCCCCCTATATATGCAATTTGGACTTTTTCCATTGTGGCACCAACAGACATACTTTTTTCTCAAACGACAACTTTTTTTTGAGGGACCTAGAGATCGAATTTTTCCATGATTTTTTGCAGCAATGCTAGGCACCATAACAGAAGATCAATCCCCAAGTTTCATAATTTTCGGACACTCGTAGAATATTTTACGAATTTTTTAGTGTTCAGACTTGTGCACCCTCAAACGGCCACCACGGGCGGCGGCTCCGGCGGCCGGACAGCCCCACATGTAGGGGGGGATGAGTATGAGTGAATGGACAAAGAAAAACTCAAATGTAACGTGTAGATTTCATTTTGAGTAAGGGGTGAAGTTTTTGGACTGCTCAGGACTTGCCCGGGCAAGTCCTGAGTAAGTCCTGAGCAAGTCCTGAGCAAGCCAGGACTAGTCCAGGACGTGCTTGGACAAGTCCTGGACGTGCCAGGACTTGCCCGGACCCTTCCCGAGCGTGCCAAACCTTGCCAGGACCCTTTCCAAGGTTGCCAAACCTTGCCACCACCTTGCCCAAAGTTGCTCGGGACCTTGCCCGGGCTTGCCCGCGGGCAAGTCCACCCAAAATTCAACTCTTCCAAATCCTTGCCCGGGCACCAAGGACATTTGCATTGGGGTTAGGAAGAGTGAATGCAACAATAAATTCCCAATTGCACCGAGTAGATCTCATTTTGAGTAAGGGGCCAAGTTTTTGGACTGCTCGGGACCTTGCCCGGGCTTGCCCGCGGGCAAGTCCACCCAAAATTCAACTCTTCCAAATCCTTGCCCGGGCACCAAGGACATTTGCATTGGGGTTAGGAAGAGTGAATGCAACAATAAATTCCCAATTGCACCGAGTAGATCTCATTTTGAGTAAGGGGCCAAGTTTTTGGACTGCTCGGGACCTTGCCCGGGCTTGCCCGCGGGCAAGTCCACCCAAAATTCAACTCTTCCAAATCCTTGCCCGGGCACCAAGGACATTTGCATTGGGGTTAGGAAGAGTGAATGCAACAATAAATTCCCACTTGCACCGAGTAGATCTCATTTTGAGTAAGGGGCCAAGTTTTTGGACTGCTCGGGACCTTGCCCGGGCTTGCCCGCGGGCAAGTCCACCCAAAATTCAACTCTTCCAAATCCTTGCCCGGGCACCAAGGACATTTGCATTGGGGTTAGGAAGAGTGAATGCAACAATAAATTCCCAATT
>JAYWLI010000110.1:22500-30000 GCA_037074505.1 Albizia julibrissin
AGTCCCACGCACGAGAGTTCCATGAAGCAACAACAAAGCGGGTTACATGGGCCTCACAAGGGCGAGAGCCCCACCGCGCCCTAGCCTAGGAATCATGCGGTTTCCATCCAAAGTGGGTAGGTAGCGCAAGTCCCCTTAACGGATGCGGGTTTGATGGGTATCTCACTCAAGGGAGGGCAAAGAACCCCCTAGCACGTGCCACAATCCATCCCATATGAAATCCAACACATTTTAGGGTCCGCCGGAAAAGCACCTCCACGGGCGGCCACCGCCGCCGGCCGCCACGGGTGGCGCCGACGTACGAAGTGACCGAGTAACTCGAGTGCAAGGCGTGTCGCGTGGTCGTCCCGATTGCAAGAATCCAACCACGCCCAAGCTTACTGAGCACCCGGGGGGCAAGAGCCCGAGAACGGATGCCGTTCCGCAAGATTGTTAGGAGGAGTCCCACGCACGAGAGTTCCATGAAGCAACAACAAAGCGGGTTACATGGGCCTCACAAGGGCGAGAGCCCCACCGCGCCCTAGCCTAGGAATCATGCGGTTTCCATCCAAAGTGGGTAGGTAGCGCAAGTCCCCTTAACGGATGCGGGTTTGATGGGTATCTCACTCAAGGGAGGGCAAAGAACCCCCTAGCACGTGCCACAATCCATCCCATATGAAATCCAACACATTTTAGGGTCCGCCGGAAAAGCACCTCCACGGGCGGCCACCGCCGCCGGCCGCCACGGGTGGCGCCGACGTACGAAGTGACCGAGTAACTCGAGTGCAAGGCGTGTCGCGTGGTCGTCCCGATTGCAAGAATCCAACCACGCCCAAGCTTACTGAGCACCCGGGGGGCAAGAGCCCGAGAACGGATGCCGTTCCGCAAGATTGTTAGGAAGAGTCCCACGCACGAGAGTTCCATGAAGCAACAACAAAGCGGGTTACATGGGCCTCACAAGGGCGAGAGCCCCACCGCGCCCTAGCCTAGGAATCATGCGGTTTCCATCCAAAGTGGGTAGGTAGCGCAAGTCCCCTTAACGGATGCGGGTTTGATGGGTATCTCACTCAAGGGAGGGCAAAGAACCCCCTAGCACGTGCCACAATCCATCCCATATGAAATCCAACACATTTTAGGGTCCGCCGGAAAAGCACCTCCACGGGCGGCCACCGCCGCCGGCCGCCACGGGTGGCGCCTACGTACGAAGTGACCGAGTAACTCGAGTGCAAGGCGTGTCGCGTGGTCGTCCCGATTGCAAGAATCCAACCACGCCCAAGCTTACTGAGCACCCGGGGGGCAAGAGCCCGAGAACGGATGCCGTTCCGCAAGATTGTTAGGAGGAGTCCCACGCACGAGAGTTCCATGAAGCAACAACAAAGCGGGTTACATGGGCCTCACAAGGGCGAGAGCCCCACCTCGCCCTAGCCTAGGAATCATGCGGTTTCCATCCAAAGTGGGTAGGTAGCGCAAGTCCCCTTAACGGATGCGGGTTTGATGGGTATCTCACTCAAGGGAGGGCAAAGAACCCCCTAGCACGTGCCACAATCCATCCCATATGAAATCCAACACATTTTAGGGTCCGCCGGAAAAGTCGCCGGAAAAGTCGCCGGTGGCCGCCCCTCTACGGCCGGCCACCGCCGCCGGCCGCCACGGGTGGCGCCGACGTACGAAGTGACCAAGGAACTCGACCCCATGGCTCACACACTTGCTCGCCACAAAGGGACATAGCGTGTGTGCGTGGATCCTGCCATGGGGAGGGGGGGAGGGGTGCCCCCCTATATATGCAATTTGGACTTTTTCCATTGTGGCACCAACAGACATACTTTTTTCTCAAACGACAACTTTTTTTTGAGGGACCTAGAGATCGAATTTTTCCATGATTTTTTGCAGCAATGCTAGGCACCATAACAGAAGATCAATCCCCAAGTTTCATAATTTTCGGACACTCGTAGAATATTTTACGAATTTTTTAGTGTTCAGACTTGTGCACCCTCAAACGGCCACCACGGGCGGCGGCTCCGGCGGCCGGACAGCCCCACATGTAGGGGGGGATGAGTATGAGTGAATGGACAAAGAAAAACTCAAATGTAACGTGTAGATTTCATTTTGAGTAAGGGGTGAAGTTTTTGGACTGCTCAGGACTTGCCCGGGCAAGTCCTGAGTAAGTCCTGAGCAAGTCCTGAGCAAGCCAGGACTAGTCCAGGACGTGCTTGGACAAGTCCTGGACGTGCCAGGACTTGCCCGGACCCTTCCCGAGCGTGCCAAACCTTGCCAGGACCCTTTCCAAGGTTGCCAAACCTTGCCACCACCTTGCCCAAAGTTGCTCGGGACCTTGCCCGGGCTTGCCCGCGGGCAAGTCCACCCAAAATTCAACTCTTCCAAATCCTTGCCCGGGCACCAAGGACATTTGCATTGGGGTTAGGAAGAGTGAATGCAACAATAAATTCCCAATTGCACCGAGTAGATCTCGTTTTGAGTAAGGGGCCAAGTTTTTGGACTGCTCGGGACCTTGCCCGGGCTTGCCCGCGGGCAAGTCCACCCAAAATTCAACTCTTCCAAATCCTTGCCCGGGCACCAAGGACATTTGCATTGGGGTTAGGAAGAGTGAATGCAACAATAAATTCCCAATTGCACCGAGTAGATCTCGTTTTGAGTAAGGGGCCAAGTTTTTGGACTGCTCGGGACCTTGCCCGGGCTTGCCCGCGGGCAAGTCCACCCAAAATTCAACTCTTCCAAATCCTTGCCCGGGCACCAAGGACATTTGCATTGGGGTTAGGAAGAGTGAATGCAACAATAAATTCCCACTTGCACCGAGTAGATCTCATTTTGAGTAAGGGGCCAAGTTTTTGGACTGCTCGGGACCTTGCCCGGGCTTGCCCGCGGGCAAGTCCACCCAAAATTCAACTCTTCCAAATCCTTGCCCGGGCACCAAGGACATTTGCATTGGGGTTAGGAAGAGTGAATGCAACAATAAATTCCCAATTGCACCGAGTAGATCTCGTTTTGAGTAAGGGGCCAAGTTTTTGGACTGCTCGGGACCTTGCCCGGGCTTGCCCGCGGGCAAGTCCACCCAAAATTCAACTCTTCCAAATCCTTGCCCGGGCACCAAGGACATTTGCATTGGGGTTAGGAAGAGTGAATGCAACAATAAATTCCCAATTGCACCGAGTAGATCTCATTTTGAGTAAGGGGCCAAGTTTTTGGACTGCTCGGGACCTTGCCCGGGCTTGCCCGCGGGCAAGTCCACCCAAAATTCAACTCTTCCAAATCCTTGCCCGGGCACCAAGGACATTTGCATTGGGGTTAGGAAGAGTGAATGCAACAATAAATTCCCAATTGCACCGAGTAGATCTCGTTTTGAGTAAGGGGCCAAGTTTTTGGACTGCTCGGGACCTTGCCCGGGCTTGCCCGCGGGCAAGTCCACCCAAAATTCAACTCTTCCAAATCCTTGCCCGGGCACCAAGGACATTTGCATTGGGGTTAGGAAGAGTGAATGCAACAATAAATTCCCACTTGCACCGAGTAGATCTCATTTTGAGTAAGGGGCCAAGTTTTTGGACTGCTCGGGACCTTGCCCGGGCTTGCCCGCGGGCAAGTCCACCCAAAATTCAACTCTTCCAAATCCTTGCCCGGGCACCAAGGACATTTGCATTGGGGTTAGGAAGAGTGAATGCAACAATAAATTCCCAATTGCACCGAGTAGATCTCGTTTTGAGTAAGGGGCCAAGTTTTTGGACTGCTCGGGACCTTGCCCGGGCTTGCCCGCGGGCAAGTCCACCCAAAATTCAACTCTTCCAAATCCTTGCCCGGGCACCAAGGACATTTGCATTGGGGTTAGGAAGAGTGAATGCAACAATAAATTCCCAATTGCACCGAGTAGATCTCATTTTGAGTAAGGGGCCAAGTTTTTGGACTGCTCGGGACCTTGCCCGGGCTTGCCCGCGGGCAAGTCCACCCAAAATTCAACTCTTCCAAATCCTTGCCCGGGCACCAAGGACATTTGCATTGGGGTTAGGAAGAGTGAATGCAACAATAAATTCCCAATTGCACCGAGTAGATCTCGTTTTGAGTAAGGGGCCAAGTTTTTGGACTGCTCGGGACCTTGCCCGGGCTTGCCCGCGGGCAAGTCCACCCAAAATTCAACTCTTCCAAATCCTTGCCCGGGCACCAAGGACATTTGCATTGGGGTTAGGAAGAGTGAATGCAACAATAAATTCCCAATTGCACCGAGTAGATCTCGTTTTGAGTAAGGGGCCAAGTTTTTGGACTGCTCGGGACCTTGCCCGGGCTTGCCCGCGGGCAAGTCCACCCAAAATTCAACTCTTCCAAATCCTTGCCCGGGCACCAAGGACATTTGCATTGGGGTTAGGAAGAGTGAATGCAACAATAAATTCCCACTTGCACCGAGTAGATCTCATTTTGAGTAAGGGGCCAAGTTTTTGGACTGCTCGGGACCTTGCCCGGGCTTGCCCGCGGGCAAGTCCACCCAAAATTCAACTCTTCCAAATCCTTGCCCGGGCACCAAGGACATTTGCATTGGGGTTAGGAAGAGTGAATGCAACAATAAATTCCCAATTGCACCGAGTAGATCTCGTTTTGAGTAAGGGGCCAAGTTTTTGGACTGCTCGGGACCTTGCCCGGGCTTGCCCGCGGGCAAGTCCACCCAAAATTCAACTCTTCCAAATCCTTGCCCGGGCACCAAGGACATTTGCATTGGGGTTAGGAAGAGTGAATGCAACAATAAATTCCCAATTGCACCGAGTAGATCTCATTTTGAGTAAGGGGCCAAGTTTTTGGACTGCTCGGGACCTTGCCCGGGCTTGCCCGCGGGCAAGTCCACCCAAAATTCAACTCTTCCAAATCCTTGCCCGGGCACCAAGGACATTTGCATTGGGGTTAGGAAGAGTGAATGCAACAATAAATTCCCAATTGCACCGAGTAGATCTCGTTTTGAGTAAGGGGCCAAGTTTTTGGACTGCTCGGGACCTTGCCCGGGCTTGCCCGCGGGCAAGTCCACCCAAAATTCAACTCTTCCAAATCCTTGCCCGGGCACCAAGGACATTTGCATTGGGGTTAGGAAGAGTGAATGCAACAATAAATTCCCACTTGCACCGAGTAGATCTCATTTTGAGTAAGGGGCCAAGTTTTTGGACTGCTCGGGACCTTGCCCGGGCTTGCCCGCGGGCAAGTCCACCCAAAATTCAACTCTTCCAAATCCTTGCCCGGGCACCAAGGACATTTGCATTGGGGTTAGGAAGAGTGAATGCAACAATAAATTCCCAATTGCACCGAGTAGATCTCGTTTTGAGTAAGGGGCCAAGTTTTTGGACTGCTCGGGACCTTGCCCGGGCTTGCCCGCGGGCAAGTCCACCCAAAATTCAACTCTTCCAAATCCTTGCCCGGGCACCAAGGACATTTGCATTGGGGTTAGGAAGAGTGAATGCAACAATAAATTCCCAATTGCACCGAGTAGATCTCATTTTGAGTAAGGGGCCAAGTTTTTGGACTGCTCGGGACCTTGCCCGGGCTTGCCCGCGGGCAAGTCCACCCAAAATTCAACTCTTCCAAATCCTTGCCCGGGCACCAAGGACATTTGCATTGGGGTTAGGAAGAGTGAATGCAACAATAAATTCCCAATTGCACCGAGTAGATCTCGTTTTGAGTAAGGGGCCAAGTTTTTGGACTGCTCGGGACCTTGCCCGGGCTTGCCCGCGGGCAAGTCCACCCAAAATTCAACTCTTCCAAATCCTTGCCCGGGCACCAAGGACATTTGCATTGGGGTTAGGAAGAGTGAATGCAACAATAAATTCCCACTTGCACCGAGTAGATCTCATTTTGAGTAAGGGGCCAAGTTTTTGGACTGCTCGGGACCTTGCCCGGGCTTGCCCGCGGGCAAGTCCACCCAAAATTCAACTCTTCCAAATCCTTGCCCGGGCACCAAGGACATTTGCATTGGGGTTAGGAAGAGTGAATGCAACAATAAATTCCCACTTGCACCGAGTAGATCTCATTTTGAGTAAGGGGCCAAGTTTTTGGACTGCTCGGGACCTTGCCCGGGCTTGCCCGCGGGCAAGTCCACCCAAAATTCAACTCTTCCAAATCCTTGCCCGGGCACCAAGGACATTTGCATTGGGGTTAGGAAGAGTGAATGCAACAATAAATTCCCACTTGCACCGAGTAGATCTCGTTTTGAGTAAGGGGCCAAGTTTTTGGACTGCTCGGGACCTTGCCCGGGCTTGCCCGCGGGCAAGTCCACCCAAAATTCAACTCTTCCAAATCCTTGCCCGGGCACCAAGGACATTTGCATTGGGGTTAGGAAGAGTGAATGCAACAATAAATTCCCAATTGCACCGAGTAGATCTCGTTTTGAGTAAGGGGCCAAGTTTTTGGACTGCTCGGGACCTTGCCCGGGCTTGCCCGCGGGCAAGTCCACCCAAAATTCAACTCTTCCAAATCCTTGCCCGGGCACCAAGGACATTTGCATTGGGGTTAGGAAGAGTGAATGCAACAATAAATTCCCACTTGCACCGAGTAGATCTCATTTTGAGTAAGGGGCCAAGTTTTTGGACTGCTCGGGACCTTGCCCGGGCTTGCCCGCGGGCAAGTCCACCCAAAATTCAACTCTTCCAAATCCTTGCCCGGGCACCAAGGACATTTGCATTGGGGTTAGGAAGAGTGAATGCAACAATAAATTCCCAATTGCACCGAGTAGATCTCGTTTTGAGTAAGGGGCCAAGTTTTTGGACTGCTCGGGACCTTGCCCGGGCTTGCCCGCGGGCAAGTCCACCCAAAATTCAACTCTTCCAAATCCTTGCCCGGGCACCAAGGACATTTGCATTGGGGTTAGGAAGAGTGAATGCAACAATAAATTCCCAATTGCACCGAGTAGATCTCGTTTTGAGTAAGGGGCCAAGTTTTTGGACTGCTCGGGACCTTGCCGGTCTTGCCCGCGGGCAAGACCACCCAAAATTCAACTCTTCCAAATCCTTGTCCACCCACGCGCTGCGAACAATTGCAACTCCTTGCTCGGACCTTGTCCATGCTTTTCCCACACTCGCTAGGACCTAGCCCAAGGGTCCATGATGCTTGCCCACGTGTTTCCCGCACATGCTCGGACCTTGCTCAATGGTCCATGATCTTTGCCCACGTGTTGCCCACACCTGCAACACCTTGCCTGGACCTTGCCCTCGTTTTGCCCGCACATGCTCGGACCTTGGTCAAGGGTCCACGATCGTTGCCCCCCTATAGAGCAATTTTGGAAATCTCACGAGTTCCACCAACGGGGGTCATTTTTTACGAAATGACGCCGCGCAGGGAACTTGCCCGCACTCGCTAGGACCTTGCCCAAGGGTCCATGATACTTGCCCACGGGGACATTTGCACATGCTCGGACCTTGCTCAATGGTCCATGATCTTTGCCCACGTGTTGCCCACACCTGCAACACCTTGCCCTCGTTTTGCCCGCACATGCTCGGACCTTGGTCAAGGGTCCACGATCGTTGCCCCCCTATAGAGCAATTT
>JAYWLI010000110.1:37500-40000 GCA_037074505.1 Albizia julibrissin
GGATGCTTGACCGCCAGAGGTCGAAAGCAATCCAACGCGTGGGACGAGGGTGTGCAGTAATTCGAGTGAGAAGGATGAGGGCGAGTGCCGGGCATGTCGCGTGGTCGGCCCGATTGCAAGAATCCAACCACGCCCAAGCTTACTGAGCAACCGGGGGGCGAGAGCCCCAGAACGGCCACCGTTCCGCAAGGTTGTGAGGAGGGGTCCAACGCACAGGATTTCCATGAAGCAACACTGGGGGTTACTAGTGCCTCACAGGAGAGAGAGCCCCACCGCGCCCTAGCCTAGGAATCATGCGGTTTCCATCCAAAGTGGGTAGGTAGCGCAAGTCCCCTTAACGGATGCGGGTTTGATGGGTATCTCGCAAGCGGGAGGCCCAAGAACCCCTATAGGCACGCACCGACATCAATCAGATTGAAATCCCGCACACTATAGGGTCCACCGAAATGAGAAGGAAGGGGCCGAGTGCGAGGAGTGTCACGTGGTCGTCCCGATTGCAAGAATCCAACCACGCCCAAGCTTACTGAGCACCCGGGGGGCAAGAGCCCGAGAACGGATGCCGTTCCGCAAGATTGTTAGGAGGAGTCCCACGCACGAGAGTTCCATGAAGCAACAACAAAGCGGGTTACATGGGCCTCACAAGGGCGAGAGCCCCACCGCGCCCTAGCCTAGGAATCATGCGGTTTCCATCCAAAGTGGGTAGGTAGCGCAAGTCCCCTTAACGGATGCGGGTTTGATGGGTATCTCACTCAAGGGAGGGCAAAGAACCCCCTAGCACGTGCCACAATCCATCCCATATGAAATCCAACACATTTTAGGGTCCGCCGGAAAAGCACCTCCACGGGCGGCCACCGCCGCCGGCCGCCACGGGTGGCGCCGACGTACGAAGTGACCGAGGAACTCGAGTGCAAGGCGTGTCGCGTGGTCGTCCCGATTGCAAGAATCCAACCACGCCCAAGCTTACTGAGCACCCGGGGGGCAAGAGCCCGAGAACGGATGCCGTTCCGCAAGATTGTTAGGAGGAGTCCCACGCACGAGAGTTCCATGAAGCAACAACAAAGCGGGTTACATGGGCCTCACAAGGGCGAGAGCCCCACCGCGCCCTAGCCTAGGAATCATGCGGTTTCAATCCAAAGTGGGTAGGTAGCGCAAGTCCCCTTAACGGATGCGGGTTTGATGGGTATCTCACTCAAGGGAGGGCAAAGAACCCCCTAGCACGTGCCACAATCCATCCCATATGAAATCCAACACATTTTAGGGTCCGCCGGAAAAGCACCTCCACGGGCGGCCACCGCCGCCGGCCGCCACGGGTGGCGCCGACGTACGAAGTGACCGAGTAACTCGAGTGCAAGGCGTGTCGCGTGGTCGTCCCGATTGCAAGAATCCAACCACGCCCAAGCTTACTGAGCACCCGGGGGGCAAGAGCCCGAGAACGGATGCCGTTCCGCAAGATTGTTAGGAGGAGTCCCACGCACGAGAGTTCCATGAAGCAACAACAAAGCGGGTTACATGGGCCTCACAAGGGCGAGAGCCCCACCGCGCCCTAGCCTAGGAATCATGCGGTTTCCATCCAAAGTGGGTAGGTAGCGCAAGTCCCCTTAACGGATGCGGGTTTGATGGGTATCTCACTCAAGGGAGGGCAAAGAACCCCCTAGCACGTGCCACAATCCATCCCATATGAAATCCAACACATTTTAGGGTCCGCCGGAAAAGCACCTCCACGGGCGGCCACCGCCGCCGGCCGCCACGGGTGGCGCCTACGTACGAAGTGACCGAGTAACTCGAGTGCAAGGCGTGTCGCGTGGTCGTCCCGATTGCAAGAATCCAACCACGCCCAAGCTTACTGAGCACCCGGGGGGCAAGAGCTTGAGAACGGATGCCGTTCCGCAAGATTGTTAGGAGGAGTCCCACGCACGAGAGTTCCATGAAGCAACAACAAAGCGGGTTACATGGGCCTCACAAGGGCGAGAGCCCCACCTCGCCCTAGCCTAGGAATCATGCGGTTTCCATCCAAAGTGGGTAGGTAGCGCAAGTCCCCTTAACGGATGCGGGTTTGATGGGTATCTCACTCAAGGGAGGGCAAAGAACCCCCTAGCACGTGCCACAATCCATCCCATATGAAATCCAACACATTTTAGGGTCCGCCGGAAAAGTCGCCGGAAAAGTCGCCGGTGGCCGCCCCTCTACGGCCGGCCACCGCCGCCGGCCGCCACGGGTGGCGCCGACGTACGAAGTGACCAAGGAACTCGACCCCATGGCTCACACACTTGCTCGCCACAAAGGGACATAGCGTGTGTGCGTGGATCCTGCCATGGGGAGGGGGGGAGGGGTGCCCCCCTATATATGCAATTTGGACTTTTTCCATTGTGGCACCAACAGACATACTTTTTTCTCAAACGACAACTTTTTTTTGAGGGACCTAGAGATCGAATTTTTCCATGATTTTTTGCAGCAATGCTAGGCACCATAACAGAAGATCAATCCCCAAGTTTCATAATTT
>JAYWLI010000110.1:50000-52500 GCA_037074505.1 Albizia julibrissin
AAGTTTTTGGACTGCTCGGGACCTTGCCCGGGCTTGCCCGCGGGCAAGTCCACCCAAAATTCAACTCTTCCAAATCCTTGCCCGGGCACCAAGGACATTTGCATTGGGGTTAGGAAGAGTGAATGCAACAATAAATTCCCAATTGCACCGAGTAGATCTCGTTTTGAGTAAGGGGCCAAGTTTTTGGACTGCTCGGGACCTTGCCCGGGCTTGCCCGCGGGCAAGTCCACCCAAAATTCAACTCTTCCAAATCCTTGCCCGGGCACCAAGGACATTTGCATTGGGGTTAGGAAGAGTGAATGCAACAATAAATTCCCACTTGCACCGAGTAGATCTCATTTTGAGTAAGGGGCCAAGTTTTTGGACTGCTCGGGACCTTGCCCGGGCTTGCCCGCGGGCAAGTCCACCCAAAATTCAACTCTTCCAAATCCTTGCCCGGGCACCAAGGACATTTGCATTGGGGTTAGGAAGAGTGAATGCAACAATAAATTCCCAATTGCACCGAGTAGATCTCGTTTTGAGTAAGGGGCCAAGTTTTTGGACTGCTCGGGACCTTGCCCGGGCTTGCCCGCGGGCAAGTCCACCCAAAATTCAACTCTTCCAAATCCTTGCCCGGGCACCAAGGACATTTGCATTGGGGTTAGGAAGAGTGAATGCAACAATAAATTCCCAATTGCACCGAGTAGATCTCATTTTGAGTAAGGGGCCAAGTTTTTGGACTGCTCGGGACCTTGCCCGGGCTTGCCCGCGGGCAAGTCCACCCAAAATTCAACTCTTCCAAATCCTTGCCCGGGCACCAAGGACATTTGCATTGGGGTTAGGAAGAGTGAATGCAACAATAAATTCCCAATTGCACCGAGTAGATCTCGTTTTGAGTAAGGGGCCAAGTTTTTGGACTGCTCGGGACCTTGCCCGGGCTTGCCCGCGGGCAAGTCCACCCAAAATTCAACTCTTCCAAATCCTTGCCCGGGCACCAAGGACATTTGCATTGGGGTTAGGAAGAGTGAATGCAACAATAAATTCCCACTTGCACCGAGTAGATCTCATTTTGAGTAAGGGGCCAAGTTTTTGGACTGCTCGGGACCTTGCCCGGGCTTGCCCGCGGGCAAGTCCACCCAAAATTCAACTCTTCCAAATCCTTGCCCGGGCACCAAGGACATTTGCATTGGGGTTAGGAAGAGTGAATGCAACAATAAATTCCCAATTGCACCGAGTAGATCTCGTTTTGAGTAAGGGGCCAAGTTTTTGGACTGCTCGGGACCTTGCCCGGGCTTGCCCGCGGGCAAGTCCACCCAAAATTCAACTCTTCCAAATCCTTGCCCGGGCACCAAGGACATTTGCATTGGGGTTAGGAAGAGTGAATGCAACAATAAATTCCCAATTGCACCGAGTAGATCTCATTTTGAGTAAGGGGCCAAGTTTTTGGACTGCTCGGGACCTTGCCCGGGCTTGCCCGCGGGCAAGTCCACCCAAAATTCAACTCTTCCAAATCCTTGCCCGGGCACCAAGGACATTTGCATTGGGGTTAGGAAGAGTGAATGCAACAATAAATTCCCAATTGCACCGAGTAGATCTCGTTTTGAGTAAGGGGCCAAGTTTTTGGACTGCTCGGGACCTTGCCCGGGCTTGCCCGCGGGCAAGTCCACCCAAAATTCAACTCTTCCAAATCCTTGCCCGGGCACCAAGGACATTTGCATTGGGGTTAGGAAGAGTGAATGCAACAATAAATTCCCAATTGCACCGAGTAGATCTCATTTTGAGTAAGGGGCCAAGTTTTTGGACTGCTCGGGACCTTGCCCGGGCTTGCCCGCGGGCAAGTCCACCCAAAATTCAACTCTTCCAAATCCTTGCCCGGGCACCAAGGACATTTGCATTGGGGTTAGGAAGAGTGAATGCAACAATAAATTCCCAATTGCACCGAGTAGATCTCGTTTTGAGTAAGGGGCCAAGTTTTTGGACTGCTCGGGACCTTGCCCGGGCTTGCCCGCGGGCAAGTCCACCCAAAATTCAACTCTTCCAAATCCTTGCCCGGGCACCAAGGACATTTGCATTGGGGTTAGGAAGAGTGAATGCAACAATAAATTCCCACTTGCACCGAGTAGATCTCATTTTGAGTAAGGGGCCAAGTTTTTGGACTGCTCGGGACCTTGCCCGGGCTTGCCCGCGGGCAAGTCCACCCAAAATTCAACTCTTCCAAATCCTTGCCCGGGCACCAAGGACATTTGCATTGGGGTTAGGAAGAGTGAATGCAACAATAAATTCCCACTTGCACCGAGTAGATCTCATTTTGAGTAAGGGGCCAAGTTTTTGGACTGCTCGGGACCTTGCCCGGGCTTGCCCGCGGGCAAGTCCACCCAAAATTCAACTCTTCCAAATCCTTGCCCGGGCACCAAGGACATTTGCATTGGGGTTAGGAAGAGTGAATGCAACAATAAATTCCCACTTGCACCGAGTAGATCTCGTTTTGAGTAAGGGGCCAAGTTTTTGGACTGCTCGGGAC
>JAYWLI010000110.1:62500-67500 GCA_037074505.1 Albizia julibrissin
GCGGGTTTGATGGGTATCTCACTCAAGGGAGGGCAAAGAACCCCCTAGCACGTGCCACAATCCATCCCATATGAAATCCAACACATTTTAGGGTCCGCCGGAAAAGCACCTCCACGGGCGGCCACCGCCGCCGGCCGCCACGGGTGGCGCCGACGTACGAAGTGACCGAGTAACTCGAGTGCAAGGCGTGTCGCGTGGTCGTCCCGATTGCAAGAATCCAACCACGCCCAAGCTTACTGAGCACCCGGGGGGCAAGAGCCCGAGAACGGATGCCGTTCCGCAAGATTGTTAGGAGGAGTCCCACGCACGAGAGTTCCATGAAGCAACAACAAAGCGGGTTACATGGGCCTCACAAGGGCGAGAGCCCCACCGCGCCCTAGCCTAGGAATCATGCGGTTTCCATCCAAAGTGGGTAGGTAGCGCAAGTCCCCTTAACGGATGCGGGTTTGATGGGTATCTCACTCAAGGGAGGGCAAAGAACCCCCTAGCACGTGCCACAATCCATCCCATATGAAATCCAACACATTTTAGGGTCCGCCGGAAAAGCACCTCCACGGGCGGCCACCGCCGCCGGCCGCCACGGGTGGCGCCTACGTACGAAGTGACCGAGTAACTCGAGTGCAAGGCGTGTCGCGTGGTCGTCCCGATTGCAAGAATCCAACCACGCCCAAGCTTACTGAGCACCCGGGGGGCAAGAGCCCGAGAACGGATGCCGTTCCGCAAGATTGTTAGGAGGAGTCCCACGCACGAGAGTTCCATGAAGCAACAACAAAGCGGGTTACATGGGCCTCACAAGGGCGAGAGCCCCACCTCGCCCTAGCCTAGGAATCATGCGGTTTCCATCCAAAGTGGGTAGGTAGCGCAAGTCCCCTTAACGGATGCGGGTTTGATGGGTATCTCACTCAAGGGAGGGCAAAGAACCCCCTAGCACGTGCCACAATCCATCCCATATGAAATCCAACACATTTTAGGGTCCGCCGGAAAAGTCGCCGGAAAAGTCGCCGGTGGCCGCCCCTCTACGGCCGGCCACCGCCGCCGGCCGCCACGGGTGGCGCCGACGTACGAAGTGACCAAGGAACTCGACCCCATGGCTCACACACTTGCTCGCCACAAAGGGACATAGCGTGTGTGCGTGGATCCTGCCATGGGGAGGGGGGGAGGGGTGCCCCCCTATATATGCAATTTGGACTTTTTCCATTGTGGCACCAACAGACATACTTTTTTCTCAAACGACAACTTTTTTTTGAGGGACCTAGAGATCGAATTTTTCCATGATTTTTTGCAGCAATGCTAGGCACCATAACAGAAGATCAATCCCCAAGTTTCATAATTTTCGGACACTCGTAGAATATTTTACGAATTTTTTAGTGTTCAGACTTGTGCACCCTCAAACGGCCACCACGGGCGGCGGCTCCGGCGGCCGGACAGCCCCACATGTAGGGGGGGATGAGTATGAGTGAATGGACAAAGAAAAACTCAAATGTAACGTGTAGATTTCATTTTGAGTAAGGGGTGAAGTTTTTGGACTGCTCAGGACTTGCCCGGGCAAGTCCTGAGTAAGTCCTGAGCAAGTCCTGAGCAAGCCAGGACTAGTCCAGGACGTGCTTGGACAAGTCCTGGACGTGCCAGGACTTGCCCGGACCCTTCCCGAGCGTGCCAAACCTTGCCAGGACCCTTTCCAAGGTTGCCAAACCTTGCCACCACCTTGCCCAAAGTTGCTCGGGACCTTGCCCGGGCTTGCCCGCGGGCAAGTCCACCCAAAATTCAACTCTTCCAAATCCTTGCCCGGGCACCAAGGACATTTGCATTGGGGTTAGGAAGAGTGAATGCAACAATAAATTCCCAATTGCACCGAGTAGATCTCATTTTGAGTAAGGGGCCAAGTTTTTGGACTGCTCGGGACCTTGCCCGGGCTTGCCCGCGGGCAAGTCCACCCAAAATTCAACTCTTCCAAATCCTTGCCCGGGCACCAAGGACATTTGCATTGGGGTTAGGAAGAGTGAATGCAACAATAAATTCCCAATTGCACCGAGTAGATCTCGTTTTGAGTAAGGGGCCAAGTTTTTGGACTGCTCGGGACCTTGCCCGGGCTTGCCCGCGGGCAAGTCCACCCAAAATTCAACTCTTCCAAATCCTTGCCCGGGCACCAAGGACATTTGCATTGGGGTTAGGAAGAGTGAATGCAACAATAAATTCCCACTTGCACCGAGTAGATCTCATTTTGAGTAAGGGGCCAAGTTTTTGGACTGCTCGGGACCTTGCCCGGGCTTGCCCGCGGGCAAGTCCACCCAAAATTCAACTCTTCCAAATCCTTGCCCGGGCACCAAGGACATTTGCATTGGGGTTAGGAAGAGTGAATGCAACAATAAATTCCCAATTGCACCGAGTAGATCTCGTTTTGAGTAAGGGGCCAAGTTTTTGGACTGCTCGGGACCTTGCCCGGGCTTGCCCGCGGGCAAGTCCACCCAAAATTCAACTCTTCCAAATCCTTGCCCGGGCACCAAGGACATTTGCATTGGGGTTAGGAAGAGTGAATGCAACAATAAATTCCCAATTGCACCGAGTAGATCTCATTTTGAGTAAGGGGCCAAGTTTTTGGACTGCTCGGGACCTTGCCCGGGCTTGCCCGCGGGCAAGTCCACCCAAAATTCAACTCTTCCAAATCCTTGCCCGGGCACCAAGGACATTTGCATTGGGGTTAGGAAGAGTGAATGCAACAATAAATTCCCAATTGCACCGAGTAGATCTCGTTTTGAGTAAGGGGCCAAGTTTTTGGACTGCTCGGGACCTTGCCCGGGCTTGCCCGCGGGCAAGTCCACCCAAAATTCAACTCTTCCAAATCCTTGCCCGGGCACCAAGGACATTTGCATTGGGGTTAGGAAGAGTGAATGCAACAATAAATTCCCACTTGCACCGAGTAGATCTCATTTTGAGTAAGGGGCCAAGTTTTTGGACTGCTCGGGACCTTGCCCGGGCTTGCCCGCGGGCAAGTCCACCCAAAATTCAACTCTTCCAAATCCTTGCCCGGGCACCAAGGACATTTGCATTGGGGTTAGGAAGAGTGAATGCAACAATAAATTCCCAATTGCACCGAGTAGATCTCGTTTTGAGTAAGGGGCCAAGTTTTTGGACTGCTCGGGACCTTGCCCGGGCTTGCCCGCGGGCAAGTCCACCCAAAATTCAACTCTTCCAAATCCTTGCCCGGGCACCAAGGACATTTGCATTGGGGTTAGGAAGAGTGAATGCAACAATAAATTCCCAATTGCACCGAGTAGATCTCATTTTGAGTAAGGGGCCAAGTTTTTGGACTGCTCGGGACCTTGCCCGGGCTTGCCCGCGGGCAAGTCCACCCAAAATTCAACTCTTCCAAATCCTTGCCCGGGCACCAAGGACATTTGCATTGGGGTTAGGAAGAGTGAATGCAACAATAAATTCCCAATTGCACCGAGTAGATCTCGTTTTGAGTAAGGGGCCAAGTTTTTGGACTGCTCGGGACCTTGCCCGGGCTTGCCCGCGGGCAAGTCCACCCAAAATTCAACTCTTCCAAATCCTTGCCCGGGCACCAAGGACATTTGCATTGGGGTTAGGAAGAGTGAATGCAACAATAAATTCCCAATTGCACCGAGTAGATCTCATTTTGAGTAAGGGGCCAAGTTTTTGGACTGCTCGGGACCTTGCCCGGGCTTGCCCGCGGGCAAGTCCACCCAAAATTCAACTCTTCCAAATCCTTGCCCGGGCACCAAGGACATTTGCATTGGGGTTAGGAAGAGTGAATGCAACAATAAATTCCCAATTGCACCGAGTAGATCTCGTTTTGAGTAAGGGGCCAAGTTTTTGGACTGCTCGGGACCTTGCCCGGGCTTGCCCGCGGGCAAGTCCACCCAAAATTCAACTCTTCCAAATCCTTGCCCGGGCACCAAGGACATTTGCATTGGGGTTAGGAAGAGTGAATGCAACAATAAATTCCCACTTGCACCGAGTAGATCTCATTTTGAGTAAGGGGCCAAGTTTTTGGACTGCTCGGGACCTTGCCCGGGCTTGCCCGCGGGCAAGTCCACCCAAAATTCAACTCTTCCAAATCCTTGCCCGGGCACCAAGGACATTTGCATTGGGGTTAGGAAGAGTGAATGCAACAATAAATTCCCACTTGCACCGAGTAGATCTCATTTTGAGTAAGGGGCCAAGTTTTTGGACTGCTCGGGACCTTGCCCGGGCTTGCCCGCGGGCAAGTCCACCCAAAATTCAACTCTTCCAAATCCTTGCCCGGGCACCAAGGACATTTGCATTGGGGTTAGGAAGAGTGAATGCAACAATAAATTCCCACTTGCACCGAGTAGATCTCGTTTTGAGTAAGGGGCCAAGTTTTTGGACTGCTCGGGACCTTGCCCGGGCTTGCCCGCGGGCAAGTCCACCCAAAATTCAACTCTTCCAAATCCTTGCCCGGGCACCAAGGACATTTGCATTGGGGTTAGGAAGAGTGAATGCAACAATAAATTCCCAATTGCACCGAGTAGATCTCGTTTTGAGTAAGGGGCCAAGTTTTTGGACTGCTCGGGACCTTGCCCGGGCTTGCCCGCGGGCAAGTCCACCCAAAATTCAACTCTTCCAAATCCTTGCCCGGGCACCAAGGACATTTGCATTGGGGTTAGGAAGAGTGAATGCAACAATAAATTCCCACTTGCACCGAGTAGATCTCATTTTGAGTAAGGGGCCAAGTTTTTGGACTGCTCGGGACCTTGCCCGGGCTTGCCCGCGGGCAAGTCCACCCAAAATTCAACTCTTCCAAATCCTTGCCCGGGCACCAAGGACATTTGCATTGGGGTTAGGAAGAGTGAATGCAACAATAAATTCCCAATTGCACCGAGTAGATCTCGTTTTGAGTAAGGGGCCAAGTTTTTGGACTGCTCGGGACCTTGCCCGGGCTTGCCCGCGGGCAAGTCCACCCAAAATTCAACTCTTCCAAATCCTTGCCCGGGCACCAAGGACATTTGCATTGGGGT
>JAYWLI010000110.1:75000-82500 GCA_037074505.1 Albizia julibrissin
AGGGACCAACCGCGAAGGCATCGCCTTCATATCCGCATACCCAATCCATACTAAGCACGTTCGATTCCCATACTAATCGATCCGTACTGCCCCGCCCCATGCGTAGCATCCCCCCAAAACTCAAGCATATGGCAAAGCACCCAGGGCTACATCCATTCCATCGAAGTAATAGTTGGATGCTTGACCGCCAGAGGTCGAAAGCAATCCAACGCGTGGGACGAGGGTGTGCAGTAATTCGAGTGAGAAGGATGAGGGCGAGTGCCGGGCATGTCGCGTGGTCGGCCCGATTGCAAGAATCCAACCACGCCCAAGCTTACTGAGCAACCGGGGGGCGAGAGCCCCAGAACGGCCACCGTTCCGCAAGGTTGTGAGGAGGGGTCCAACGCACAGGATTTCCATGAAGCAACACTGGGGGTTACTAGTGCCTCACAGGAGAGAGAGCCCCACCGCGCCCTAGCCTAGGAATCATGCGGTTTCCATCCAAAGTGGGTAGGTAGCGCAAGTCCCCTTAACGGATGCGGGTTTGATGGGTATCTCGCAAGCGGGAGGCCCAAGAACCCCTATAGGCACGCACCGACATCAATCAGATTGAAATCCCGCACACTATAGGGTCCACCGAAATGAGAAGGAAGGGGCCGAGTGCGAGGAGTGTCACGTGGTCGTCCCGATTGCAAGAATCCAACCACGCCCAAGCTTACTGAGCACCCGGGGGGCAAGAGCCCGAGAACGGATGCCGTTCCGCAAGATTGTTAGGAGGAGTCCCACGCACGAGAGTTCCATGAAGCAACAACAAAGCGGGTTACATGGGCCTCACAAGGGCGAGAGCCCCACCGCGCCCTAGCCTAGGAATCATGCGGTTTCAATCCAAAGTGGGTAGGTAGCGCAAGTCCCCTTAACGGATGCGGGTTTGATGGGTATCTCACTCAAGGGAGGGCAAAGAACCCCCTAGCACGTGCCACAATCCATCCCATATGAAATCCAACACATTTTAGGGTCCGCCGGAAAAGCACCTCCACGGGCGGCCACCGCCGCCGGCCGCCACGGGTGGCGCCGACGTACGAAGTGACCGAGGAACTCGAGTGCAAGGCGTGTCGCGTGGTCGTCCCGATTGCAAGAATCCAACCACGCCCAAGCTTACTGAGCACCCGGGGGGCAAGAGCCCGAGAACGGATGCCGTTCCGCAAGATTGTTAGGAGGAGTCCCACGCACGAGAGTTCCATGAAGCAACAACAAAGCGGGTTACATGGGCCTCACAAGGGCGAGAGCCCCACCGCGCCCTAGCCTAGGAATCATGCGGTTTCAATCCAAAGTGGGTAGGTAGCGCAAGTCCCCTTAACGGATGCGGGTTTGATGGGTATCTCACTCAAGGGAGGGCAAAGAACCCCCTAGCACGTGCCACAATCCATCCCATATGAAATCCAACACATTTTAGGGTCCGCCGGAAAAGCACCTCCACGGGCGGCCACCGCCGCCGGCCGCCACGGGTGGCGCCGACGTACGAAGTGACCGAGTAACTCGAGTGCAAGGCGTGTCGCGTGGTCGTCCCGATTGCAAGAATCCAACCACGCCCAAGCTTACTGAGCACCCGGGGGGCAAGAGCCCGAGAACGGATGCCGTTCCGCAAGATTGTTAGGAGGAGTCCCACGCACGAGAGTTCCATGAAGCAACAACAAAGCGGGTTACATGGGCCTCACAAGGGCGAGAGCCCCACCGCGCCCTAGCCTAGGAATCATGCGGTTTCCATCCAAAGTGGGTAGGTAGCGCAAGTCCCCTTAACGGATGCGGGTTTGATGGGTATCTCACTCAAGGGAGGGCAAAGAACCCCCTAGCACGTGCCACAATCCATCCCATATGAAATCCAACACATTTTAGGGTCCGCCGGAAAAGCACCTCCACGGGCGGCCACCGCCGCCGGCCGCCACGGGTGGCGCCTACGTACGAAGTGACCGAGTAACTCGAGTGCAAGGCGTGTCGCGTGGTCGTCCCGATTGCAAGAATCCAACCACGCCCAAGCTTACTGAGCACCCGGGGGGCAAGAGCCCGAGAACGGATGCCGTTCCGCAAGATTGTTAGGAGGAGTCCCACGCACGAGAGTTCCATGAAGCAACAACAAAGCGGGTTACATGGGCCTCACAAGGGCGAGAGCCCCACCTCGCCCTAGCCTAGGAATCATGCGGTTTCCATCCAAAGTGGGTAGGTAGCGCAAGTCCCCTTAACGGATGCGGGTTTGATGGGTATCTCACTCAAGGGAGGGCAAAGAACCCCCTAGCACGTGCCACAATCCATCCCATATGAAATCCAACACATTTTAGGGTCCGCCGGAAAAGTCGCCGGAAAAGTCGCCGGTGGCCGCCCCTCTACGGCCGGCCACCGCCGCCGGCCGCCACGGGTGGCGCCGACGTACGAAGTGACCAAGGAACTCGACCCCATGGCTCACACACTTGCTCGCCACAAAGGGACATAGCGTGTGTGCGTGGATCCTGCCATGGGGAGGGGGGGAGGGTGCCCCCCTATATATGCAATTTGGACTTTTTCCATTGTGGCACCAACAGACATACTTTTTTCTCAAACGACAACTTTTTTTTGAGGGACCTAGAGATCGAATTTTTCCATGATTTTTTGCAGCAATGCTAGGCACCATAACAGAAGATCAATCCCCAAGTTTCATAATTTTCGGACACTCGTAGAATATTTTACGAATTTTTTAGTGTTCAGACTTGTGCACCCTCAAACGGCCACCACGGGCGGCGGCTCCGGCGGCCGGACAGCCCCACATGTAGGGGGGGATGAGTATGAGTGAATGGACAAAGAAAAACTCAAATGTAACGTGTAGATTTCATTTTGAGTAAGGGGTGAAGTTTTTGGACTGCTCAGGACTTGCCCGGGCAAGTCCTGAGTAAGTCCTGAGCAAGTCCTGAGCAAGCCAGGACTAGTCCAGGACGTGCTTGGACAAGTCCTGGACGTGCCAGGACTTGCCCGGACCCTTCCCGAGCGTGCCAAACCTTGCCAAGACCCTTTCCAAGGTTGCCAAACCTTGCCACCACCTTGCCCAAAGTTGCTCGGGACCTTGCCCGGGCTTGCCCGCGGGCAAGTCCACCCAAAATTCAACTCTTCCAAATCCTTGCCCGGGCACCAAGGACATTTGCATTGGGGTTAGGAAGAGTGAATGCAACAATAAATTCCCAATTGCACCGAGTAGATCTCGTTTTGAGTAAGGGGCCAAGTTTTTGGACTGCTCGGGACCTTGCCCGGGCTTGCCCGCGGGCAAGTCCACCCAAAATTCAACTCTTCCAAATCCTTGCCCGGGCACCAAGGACATTTGCATTGGGGTTAGGAAGAGTGAATGCAACAATAAATTCCCAATTGCACCGAGTAGATCTCGTTTTGAGTAAGGGGCCAAGTTTTTGGACTGCTCGGGACCTTGCCCGGGCTTGCCCGCGGGCAAGTCCACCCAAAATTCAACTCTTCCAAATCCTTGCCCGGGCACCAAGGACATTTGCATTGGGGTTAGGAAGAGTGAATGCAACAATAAATTCCCACTTGCACCGAGTAGATCTCATTTTGAGTAAGGGGCCAAGTTTTTGGACTGCTCGGGACCTTGCCCGGGCTTGCCCGCGGGCAAGTCCACCCAAAATTCAACTCTTCCAAATCCTTGCCCGGGCACCAAGGACATTTGCATTGGGGTTAGGAAGAGTGAATGCAACAATAAATTCCCAATTGCACCGAGTAGATCTCGTTTTGAGTAAGGGGCCAAGTTTTTGGACTGCTCGGGACCTTGCCCGGGCTTGCCCGCGGGCAAGTCCACCCAAAATTCAACTCTTCCAAATCCTTGCCCGGGCACCAAGGACATTTGCATTGGGGTTAGGAAGAGTGAATGCAACAATAAATTCCCAATTGCACCGAGTAGATCTCATTTTGAGTAAGGGGCCAAGTTTTTGGACTGCTCGGGACCTTGCCCGGGCTTGCCCGCGGGCAAGTCCACCCAAAATTCAACTCTTCCAAATCCTTGCCCGGGCACCAAGGACATTTGCATTGGGGTTAGGAAGAGTGAATGCAACAATAAATTCCCAATTGCACCGAGTAGATCTCGTTTTGAGTAAGGGGCCAAGTTTTTGGACTGCTCGGGACCTTGCCCGGGCTTGCCCGCGGGCAAGTCCACCCAAAATTCAACTCTTCCAAATCCTTGCCCGGGCACCAAGGACATTTGCATTGGGGTTAGGAAGAGTGAATGCAACAATAAATTCCCACTTGCACCGAGTAGATCTCATTTTGAGTAAGGGGCCAAGTTTTTGGACTGCTCGGGACCTTGCCCGGGCTTGCCCGCGGGCAAGTCCACCCAAAATTCAACTCTTCCAAATCCTTGCCCGGGCACCAAGGACATTTGCATTGGGGTTAGGAAGAGTGAATGCAACAATAAATTCCCAATTGCACCGAGTAGATCTCGTTTTGAGTAAGGGGCCAAGTTTTTGGACTGCTCGGGACCTTGCCCGGGCTTGCCCGCGGGCAAGTCCACCCAAAATTCAACTCTTCCAAATCCTTGCCCGGGCACCAAGGACATTTGCATTGGGGTTAGGAAGAGTGAATGCAACAATAAATTCCCAATTGCACCGAGTAGATCTCATTTTGAGTAAGGGGCCAAGTTTTTGGACTGCTCGGGACCTTGCCCGGGCTTGCCCGCGGGCAAGTCCACCCAAAATTCAACTCTTCCAAATCCTTGCCCGGGCACCAAGGACATTTGCATTGGGGTTAGGAAGAGTGAATGCAACAATAAATTCCCAATTGCACCGAGTAGATCTCGTTTTGAGTAAGGGGCCAAGTTTTTGGACTGCTCGGGACCTTGCCCGGGCTTGCCCGCGGGCAAGTCCACCCAAAATTCAACTCTTCCAAATCCTTGCCCGGGCACCAAGGACATTTGCATTGGGGTTAGGAAGAGTGAATGCAACAATAAATTCCCAATTGCACCGAGTAGATCTCGTTTTGAGTAAGGGGCCAAGTTTTTGGACTGCTCGGGACCTTGCCCGGGCTTGCCCGCGGGCAAGTCCACCCAAAATTCAACTCTTCCAAATCCTTGCCCGGGCACCAAGGACATTTGCATTGGGGTTAGGAAGAGTGAATGCAACAATAAATTCCCACTTGCACCGAGTAGATCTCATTTTGAGTAAGGGGCCAAGTTTTTGGACTGCTCGGGACCTTGCCCGGGCTTGCCCGCGGGCAAGTCCACCCAAAATTCAACTCTTCCAAATCCTTGCCCGGGCACCAAGGACATTTGCATTGGGGTTAGGAAGAGTGAATGCAACAATAAATTCCCAATTGCACCGAGTAGATCTCGTTTTGAGTAAGGGGCCAAGTTTTTGGACTGCTCGGGACCTTGCCCGGGCTTGCCCGCGGGCAAGTCCACCCAAAATTCAACTCTTCCAAATCCTTGCCCGGGCACCAAGGACATTTGCATTGGGGTTAGGAAGAGTGAATGCAACAATAAATTCCCAATTGCACCGAGTAGATCTCATTTTGAGTAAGGGGCCAAGTTTTTGGACTGCTCGGGACCTTGCCCGGGCTTGCCCGCGGGCAAGTCCACCCAAAATTCAACTCTTCCAAATCCTTGCCCGGGCACCAAGGACATTTGCATTGGGGTTAGGAAGAGTGAATGCAACAATAAATTCCCAATTGCACCGAGTAGATCTCGTTTTGAGTAAGGGGCCAAGTTTTTGGACTGCTCGGGACCTTGCCCGGGCTTGCCCGCGGGCAAGTCCACCCAAAATTCAACTCTTCCAAATCCTTGCCCGGGCACCAAGGACATTTGCATTGGGGTTAGGAAGAGTGAATGCAACAATAAATTCCCACTTGCACCGAGTAGATCTCATTTTGAGTAAGGGGCCAAGTTTTTGGACTGCTCGGGACCTTGCCCGGGCTTGCCCGCGGGCAAGTCCACCCAAAATTCAACTCTTCCAAATCCTTGCCCGGGCACCAAGGACATTTGCATTGGGGTTAGGAAGAGTGAATGCAACAATAAATTCCCAATTGCACCGAGTAGATCTCGTTTTGAGTAAGGGGCCAAGTTTTTGGACTGCTCGGGACCTTGCCCGGGCTTGCCCGCGGGCAAGTCCACCCAAAATTCAACTCTTCCAAATCCTTGCCCGGGCACCAAGGACATTTGCATTGGGGTTAGGAAGAGTGAATGCAACAATAAATTCCCAATTGCACCGAGTAGATCTCATTTTGAGTAAGGGGCCAAGTTTTTGGACTGCTCGGGACCTTGCCCGGGCTTGCCCGCGGGCAAGTCCACCCAAAATTCAACTCTTCCAAATCCTTGCCCGGGCACCAAGGACATTTGCATTGGGGTTAGGAAGAGTGAATGCAACAATAAATTCCCAATTGCACCGAGTAGATCTCGTTTTGAGTAAGGGGCCAAGTTTTTGGACTGCTCGGGACCTTGCCCGGGCTTGCCCGCGGGCAAGTCCACCCAAAATTCAACTCTTCCAAATCCTTGCCCGGGCACCAAGGACATTTGCATTGGGGTTAGGAAGAGTGAATGCAACAATAAATTCCCACTTGCACCGAGTAGATCTCATTTTGAGTAAGGGGCCAAGTTTTTGGACTGCTCGGGACCTTGCCCGGGCTTGCCCGCGGGCAAGTCCACCCAAAATTCAACTCTTCCAAATCCTTGCCCGGGCACCAAGGACATTTGCATTGGGGTTAGGAAGAGTGAATGCAACAATAAATTCCCACTTGCACCGAGTAGATCTCATTTTGAGTAAGGGGCCAAGTTTTTGGACTGCTCGGGACCTTGCCCGGGCTTGCCCGCGGGCAAGTCCACCCAAAATTCAACTCTTCCAAATCCTTGCCCGGGCACCAAGGACATTTGCATTGGGGTTAGGAAGAGTGAATGCAACAATAAATTCCCACTTGCACCGAGTAGATCTCGTTTTGAGTAAGGGGCCAAGTTTTTGGACTGCTCGGGACCTTGCCCGGGCTTGCCCGCGGGCAAGTCCACCCAAAATTCAACTCTTCCAAATCCTTGCCCGGGCACCAAGGACATTTGCATTGGGGTTAGGAAGAGTGAATGCAACAATAAATTCCCAATTGCACCGAGTAGATCTCGTTTTGAGTAAGGGGCCAAGTTTTTGGACTGCTCGGGACCTTGCCCGGGCTTGCCCGCGGGCAAGTCCACCCAAAATTCAACTCTTCCAAATCCTTGCCCGGGCACCAAGGACATTTGCATTGGGGTTAGGAAGAGTGAATGCAACAATAAATTCCCACTTGCACCGAGTAGATCTCATTTTGAGTAAGGGGCCAAGTTTTTGGACTGCTCGGGACCTTGCCCGGGCTTGCCCGCGGGCAAGTCCACCCAAAATTCAACTCTTCCAAATCCTTGCCCGGGCACCAAGGACATTTGCATTGGGGTTAGGAAGAGTGAATGCAACAATAAATTCCCAATTGCACCGAGTAGATCTCGTTTTGAGTAAGGGGCCAAGTTTTTGGACTGCTCGGGACCTTGCCCGG
>JAYWLI010000111.1:0-35604 GCA_037074505.1 Albizia julibrissin
GAATTCTCCCATGTTGCTTTAACTAGACTCTGCTCTGCGTTGATACTCCACTCCGGTTTGAACCTCGGGGTATGGCTGTTTAGAGTCCTCTAGCTGTTTGGCGGCAAATCTCCGTCGCCCTTTCCCCTTCCCCCTCTCCTCTCACGCCTGCAAATAGCCATGTGGTGCATTCCCTGTGCAATTTTACGACCCCCTCGACGTTAGATAGGGGGAGGGGGGCGGGGAAGGGGGCTCGCTGCAGTGGACAGAACACCAGCAATCGTGCGCTGAAATTTTCGGAGAAAAGCACGACACGCCTGTCCTAAAGGAAGCGAGAGTCAGTTGCAAGCACTTAAACTGCAGTCGGGGCACATCCCGGATCCTGAACAGGAACAGGTGCAATGACGCGGTAAGCCGAGTGGCGTGGACCCTGTCGCGGGCATCCTTGTTTACAAACAAGGAGCTGGGCGCGACGCGACCGCGGCCAGCGTGGCTAGGAGTGCGGAGTGTGAGGCGGAGCGCGTGGCGTGGCATCAATCGATCGGAGGGCAAGGCAGGAGGCGCACAGGACGCTGGAGCGAGGCGTGCAGTGAGAACCCTACTCTACGCTGCGAAGCATTTTTAAATGCAGTATTTAATTCAAGAGAGCGAATGAATGACCACTCCAGTAGAATGCGAATTAGCGACTGCAGAATGAAAGGATAAGCTTTCGATTGAATGAATGGGGACGAACCAACAAATGAATGAACGCATGAATAAGCGTTGCAACGATCAAACGAGGGAAAGTGAATCCCAGAATTAGTTCACCTACCACGCGTAAGGAGCACTCATTAAGGCACGAGACGGATATGCATCTGTTTGACGGGAAAGTATGGGTGGGAGAAAACGTAGGTGGCGTACCTATGTCGCTGAGTCGAGCGTCG
Source organism: Albizia julibrissin (assembly GCA_037074505.1). NCBI lineage: Eukaryota > Viridiplantae > Streptophyta > Magnoliopsida > Fabales > Fabaceae > Albizia > Albizia julibrissin. The sequence continues at coordinate 903 of JAYWLI010000111.1, forward strand.
TACCAGCCACAGAAGAGGTTTTGCAGGTTCCACTCACTCTCGCCGTGGCGAACCATGACGACCCGGTAGTTGCCCGTCATGTTGGTCCTGCTGGTGCTCCTGCTGGCTCTCTACTGACGACGCTCTCCTGCCGTGAGGGTGGCGCTGGTGGGGCGCTGTGGTTGGGCGGGTGCTGCGCGCGGCGCGCGGGGCGCGGGGCGCCACCAGGACTCTAGCCTCTCATCGCGGAGGCCGTGCTGGCGTGCTGGCCGTGTGCTGCTCGCTCGCTGGCCGGCGTGCGCTGACAGTGGACGAGCTGGGCCTCCGGCCGGCCGACCACCCGTCGAGTCAAGCGGAGCAAGGCAAGCAAGGCGCACCCGCAGGAACCCCAGTAGTACCCTTAACCTCGACGAGGGATGATCCGCGTTGCCACCCCCTGCGACGCGCCGCCAGGAAAATCCGCTGGGAAGATTCGACGGACACAACGGCAGCTACGCTGAGCGTGGCATGCACCAGCTTTGGCCAGGCCAGCTCTAAGCCACACCGTGGCCTGCCTTGGTCACAATGTAGGGAAGGGAGGGAACGCAACTCTCGGGGCTCGGGGCCTGGGCTGGCCTGGGCTGGCCTGGGGCCTTAGCCGCGCACGGGACGCGGTGGGGTAGGGAGGGGCAGGGGGAGGGGCGCAGGACAGGCGGCGGAGGGGGGGAGGCAGTAGTAGAAGTAGTAGTGGGGCGGGGCCAGGCGGGGCGGCATGATCGGCAGAGAAGGGGAGGGGAAAGGCGTTGCTATCACATCCCGGCTGGCAGGAGAGGAAACAAAATTTGCTTTTTTCAGCGGATGTCTGAGACGCGGACGGACAGGAGGAGGGAGACAGAGCGGGGACCGAAGATGAGGGAACAGCCGAGGAATGCGCTCAGGGCGCCCCCTGCGAGCCTGCTATAAGGCCTGCGGGCCACGGCGGGGGTGTCTCCTGCTGGGCCGTGCCCTGGCCGTGCCAGGGCTGTGCTTTTGATTGGGGTGGGTGAATCATCGTCCGAGCCGACGAGGCCAACAGCGAGGTCCAGCGGGTCCAGCAGGACTTCCCTCGCCACGCAGGGCGGTGTAGCCAGCTAGAGACTAGACAGGCGAGCGTTAGCAGGGCGTTAGCCAGCGTGCGTGCGTGGCGTGCCGGGCGTGCCCGAGGCAGTCCGAGGCTACCTGTAGCGTGGTGGTCCGAGCGAGGCTCGAGACGAGACTCCAGTGATGAGGTGGGCCAGCTCGGCTAGCTCGGCTAGCTTGAGGCTCAGGCCAGGCCTCGTGCCTCGGACTCCGGGATCCAGGACCCGGGCCTGCCAATCGGCCGCCAATCGAACGGCTGCCAAGTCGGTTCAGCCAGCCCCGCCCAGCCCCAGGTAGCGGCTACTCGGGCTACTGCTTAATGAGTCACTGTCCGGAGTCCGCCCCACCTGGCCCCACCCCCACCCGCCGCCCTTGAGGACTGTAGGCTCGAGGGTCCCGCCTGCTCCACCGAAGAGCTTTTACGAAGAGCCCCACGAACCCCTGAGAGCCACTCCCAATTTAGTAGTGGGGTCTGTAGTTTCAGCACCTTTCACAGGCAGGTAATTGCAGTCCACGATACGTGAATTTCTGAACGTTTTACGACGTACGTAGACGTGCAAAATACATCGAAAAGAAACTAAACTAGTTAAAAATTTCTCATTGCACTCTCATTACCGTTGCAGACGTACCTATTTTTCAGTGCCTCTTTTCACATCATGTTTTCGCGGCCTCTCGCATTCAGAGACTCAAGGCTCGACCGAATAACAGGCGGCGGCGGAAATCCTCGATCCTGAACTGGACGGAAAGTGAGCGTTTCCCCCCTCGGCTCTCGGCCCTGTCGGCCCTGTCGGCTCGGCTTCGGCTCGGCCTCCCCGATGAATGGAATGGGTTGTAGCCGGCGATGCCAGGCGAAGCCAGGCGATGCGCCGCCGTGGCCACGCCGGCCCGGCCACGGTCCACGATGCGCTCAGGTTGTTGTTGTCCTGCAGGAGGCCTGGAGAAGAAGGAGGGGGGGGGGCGCAGCGAGCTCGATGAATCAGCTCAGAAAACTCCTGCGGGGAGGAGAATGTTTACCTGTTGAGGGGACAGGGTATGGGAATGCGGTCTGGGAGTCAGGTGAGAGAGAGAGAGAGACGAGGAGAGAGGGGGCAGGAACGAGCAAACGAGCGACTGAGTGGAGGGAGTGCACAAGCATGAGAGAGAGAGAGAGAGAGAGACGGGGAGGGGGGGGGGGCTTTAGTGGTTCATTCATTCCGGCATACGTCGAATTCCAGAGCAGTCGCGTACGTCCAGGCACGCGCGGCCCGGCCCAGCCTCGTCGCTGTGCGTCGCTCCAGACTAGACGGCCCGCGGGGCCACCAGGCCGCCAGAGGCCGCGCGATAGTGGTGGGGCCTTGCGGGGCCACCGCAGGCTCACCGCACTCTGGCCGTTGCCGTCGGCGTCCAGAGCAGAGAGGCTTGCCGGCTTTACCGCGCCGCGCCTCTTTTTCCTCGTCGACGTCCTGTTGCCGGTCACGGTTTCGCGCCGATTCGAGTGTGTCCATTTTTTGCGATTTTCGTTCCAGCGCCACCCACCCTGTGTGGTGTGACCAGGGCAGGCGGCGTGGCGTGGCAGCCCCTCCGCCCGTTGTGCAACGCGCCACGCCGCTACGCGCGCTCGCGCGCTACCTGAGTCCTCGGCACCAGATAAGCCGGCCAGCGCGCTGTACTGTTTGTCGCGGGCGGAGCGCGGAGCCAGGCGGAGCCATGGCGCACCAGGTGTAATGTATCTTCGCTCGCGCGGCCTGGCGGCCCCATGGCCCCCACGGGCTACCCGGCCCGCTCCGCGACCATCACGGCTCACGCCGCATGGGGCGTAATGCAAGCTGTCGGCCAATCAACACTGCCGATGCGCGCCGATGATCAAAGGCCAGAGGGTCGGACGGGCCGCGTGGCGTGCAGCATTGCCACGCAGCGCCAATCAGAGCCAAGCAGCGCCAAGCGGACAGCACGCGATTAGACGCGCTGAGGGCCACGGCAAAGCGCCTACGGACGGAGGGTAGGCCACCCGCCCGCGACTGCGCCGCCTTGTTGCCTACCCTGGCTTCCGTAAGGCGCTTTGCCGTGGCCGGTATCGGGCGGTGGGCCCGCTGTGGCCCGCTGCGGGTGGCTCACCCCGACCCCTCCGCGCCGCGCCGCGCTGCCGGTCCTATTAATACGCCAAATGTAAGGGTAAACAAAGTTGTACAGCGTCGGAGTCTCGCGGCAAGGCAAGCCCCGAGGCAGGCCCAGGCTGGCCGACCGAGGTGTCATTCGTACAGACGCGCTGAAAACGTCGTCCGGTTACATTCTACCCCCGCCTGCGATGCGGGCTCGCAAGCGGAGCAGACTACTAGGCAAAAGAAATGCTTCGGCAGCAGTGCTCTGATCTGGTCGCAGAAAGCTGGTGGCGGCCGGCCACGGCCGGCCGAGCCGGACGGGCCGAAATCGTAATTACCGCGTTACTGCGGCGCCCCGGATGACGGAGAGGGAGGCACGCTGAGGCACGCCGAGCCAGTCCCGCCACGCGATTGGCTGTCAGACCGCAGTTTAGAGATTACCCCGTTCGACAATGGCCAGACTGATAGGGCAGGGAGCCATGGCCGGACTCGGCCGGACTTGGTCGGACTCGGCCGGACTGACACATCCCCAGCGTAAAATGCGGCGCCTCGTGTTCCCTGGGCCCACCCATTCACAACTTACTTTTCCTCCAGCTCGCAAACAAGAATTTTTTTGCCACCTTTCAGTGGTGTGTTTATCTTCTCAGTTTGGCCCGATTTGATGGGCAGAGCGGGCTAGCTGGCGCGCTCCCGCTCAGTTGACGACACTTGGACTGAGGCAGTGGGCCTGACGGCCCCTGGCCAAGGCCTCGCCTTCCTTCTTTATGGCTCAGTGGTGATAAGATTTGATTGACTGTCTGTGGGTCAATCACACCAAAGCGTGAGGCTCCAAGCCCCAGTGGGCCGCAGTGGGCCGCAGCGCCAGGCCGCCAGGCTGTCTCCGCCCTGCTCGCTGGGCCGGGCCGGAGCCGCCCTCGGACCCTCGGACGCCAGGCTGAGGCCAGGGCACCACAGACCAGGGGCACCAGGGGCTGCGGCCGCGGCTGCGACGCGACGCGGGGCGTTGGCCGGCCGACCACGGCACGGCAGCGGTCTGTCGACCCGCGGTCACGAGCGAGAAGACAGTCGCCGCACCTACTCGAGTAAATGATAAAGCTATACTCAGTGAAACTAGTAATGCAATGCTTCGAAAAACATTAAAAAATTGCATGAAAAATTTCTGAAACTTTCGGAAATTTTCATAAAATATTGAAAAACTGCCGGAAAAATTTCAAAATTTACGCGAAATTTTTTAAAATGTCACGAAGTATTTCAAAAGTTGCAGGAAATATTTCCAAGCCTTCCATCACTAAGTGAAACTGAGGGTTCAGCCCAGCCGTCGTTGGTTTGAGAACGAGTCCAACTAGGAGAGACCTCGACGGAGGGAGAGGAGAGATCGACAACTGAGCCGGGCAGAAGACTTTTCAATGAAAATAATAGTCATTAGGGTACATGTCCTTGATGGATCTGTCTTCGTGCCCATCCGCACCTAACTTACCAGTAAGTGTGCGCACCCTTACCTGCGCGTATCTCAATAAGGCGGGTTTTTAGATGGTGAATGGAGAAGAGTGAGTTTCATAACAGACCCCTCGGATTAGAAAATGGTTTGACCGACACCACGCCATGCCGTGGTACCCCCGGTATCCCAGTCTCAGTGGCCGGAGGGGAAGATGGGGGGGATGCCCGCGGGGCCCACACGGTGTCGGTTCCCAACCGCTGGCACTTGTCGACACGAATGAGGTGAAATTCCTCGAGATTGGAGGCGGAAGCCAATAATTTGAGGCCGCTTATCCGCATGCTAATCCACCTTGCGGTCCACTTCAAGGAAACTTTTAGATTTTACATGAAATGTTCTGCATGCGAAAGATATGATTTGATCTCGGATTTGATCGTCATTTTCAAAGGGTTTGTGGGGGTTAGTGACAACTCAAATTTTAGGGCCAAGTTTGGCACGAGAATAGAAAGTCTGCTTTATTTTTTCTTATGATTCAAGGAAATGCAAGTGGTTCTGGCAATACCAAAAATACAATTTTTTTTAGAACAAGCCCTTCTCATGGAAATAAAAGCAAGAACTGTCGCGTTAAAAGAACTCAGCCCAAAACAAGATAAATATTTTAGGAAAGAAATCCCCTATTTTTGTTGTACGACCTTCCAAGCCTTTTTTGGTACAGGTGCCTATAAGAAAATATACCCGATAATCTACGAGACCAAACATTAACAACTGAGTCACTTGTTTGGAAACGCTCTAAACGAGAAGGCACACGGAATGAGACACCGCCATCGGCATCGACATTAAACTAATGACTCGATACACAAAGTGAAATCCTAACACAGCACTCCAGACTCAAGTCAACCACGCCAGTCGCTTCTTAAAAAATACAAATGAGATTTAACTTTTTTTTCTGGACGTAAAGTGTTTTTGAAATGCCACTTCAGCAGGTCAAAATCTGAGTTTGAATGTACTCTGAACTGACGAGGTTGAATCAAAAGCATGGAGAAACGCCAATTTTTGCGCCTATAAGAAGCAGGTTACAAAGGTGCACGGAGACATGCGACCCCACTCTCTGTAATGCATTTACTGGCAGGACTGGACCCCACCATGCTTCAATACGCGGGGTGGCTCGCGCGCTGGGTGTTCATGGAGGAACGGGACGCGAAATCGTGCGTTGCGGCTCCTGAGTGGAGGGCCGCGGGAAACTTTCCGTCCCGGAGAAATGCGAATCCAGAGCGCGAGTCCGCATCTGTCGGACCGAAGCATCGATCCAGCCACGCCCACTACAGGAAAAGCGATGGGTGGCCACGGTAACCTACGGATGCCGACAACGGCCTACACACTAGCACTTGCTCAGCACTCTAATACACAATGCCACAGTCACTCCGTTTGTACACGCACTCGCGCCGGCCGATGACGCGCGTCCCTGGAAGGGCAGGACCAGGCAGGACCCAGGGCGGGGCTCGGCATGGCCTCCATGATGGCCCCGCTGGCTGCGCCCTCCGGCCCGCTCACTTGGCGCGGCCCGCGGGTGGCAGGGCCGGCGGCGGATCGGCCGCCGTCAGCGACAGGCGCCGGATGTTGGGCTTGTCGTACTCCTCCATGGACATGCCTCGGGACAGCCGCCGCCTGCCGAGCGACTCGCCCTCTCCGGACGAGCTGGAGAAGGTGCGCTGCCGGTCCACGCCGGGCATGGCCACGGAGGTGAGTAGGCCCAGCCCCTTGCAGAACAGCAGGATGCTGTGCGCCACCTTGGACGGCTGCGGGCAAGGCGGAAACGGAACGGACTCGGTTAGTTCCGGTCCGGCAATCACCGAATCGGGCCGAGGGCGGCTGCGCTTACCGCGTCGTTCAGAACGTCGCCGGCCCGCTCCACCTTGAGCAGCGTCGCCTTGTCCTTGTTGAGATCCTTGTGGAGCTTCTCGACGACGGAGGCGTACGCGCCCAGGACGCCCGTGATGAGCAGGATGTCCGTCTTGGCTTCGGATAGCGGCAGATCTGCTCGTCTACGAAAATGTCGACGTCGCGTTTAGATACTAATTATGTATGAGAGCACTGTTACGCTGTCGTGATAGCCAAGGAGCAAGGAGGGGCTTAGTAGAACTTACTTCATGAACACCTGCACGTACTGCTTGAGATTCTTGGTGTTGATGGTCGAGCTGTGCAGCCGCTCGATGTATTCCTCGACGACCTTCTCCTTGTCGTTGTTCGAGTCATTGCTCACTTGCTGGGAAAACAAAACAAATCGATACGGTGAGGTGAGAACCTGTGAGAATACAGTCAGAAGGTAATGGTATGTCTACCTTTTAGCCTACTCGTCTCGCTAATTCAAGAATAATTCAGACATTTTGGTACTTTAAAAAAATTCAACACGGTAAAAACAAAATTAGAAAATGTGATAACTAGACTTTTTATTTTAGGACATAAACTTTTAAGCCCATCTTTGACTTTGTCTTTGACGCCCATACACGGCCCCTTGTCTCATCGCGCGAAGCGAGTGTCGACTCGGCGCCCGCGGGGTAGGCAGCCCATCGTGCAGCTGGCCGTCGAGGCTGCCTTCGGCTCTGGCCGCTACCGCCACCGCCCCGCTCGCCTAGCGAATAGTGTATATGTGAGCCTGTGGCCGCCTTGCCTTACCTCGTTGCTGATAATCTGGAGGTGTCAGGATACGGAAAAGGCCCCGTCAGACATGCGAGAACCAGACAGGTTAGGGAGAGCGACCGGGAAAAGGGGACAGAGGGACTCATCAGGGGAAAGCCTTATGGCGAACATGCTGATTACTGAGTTGAACTCATAGAACAGAGGCAAAACTTCGTTCAGGGATAGTGGCATCAGAAATAGTTTCAGAGCAAATCATTCCTTAAACTTCTGGCTTTCAACTTAAGACAAGTTTGAAACAGTCCAGGAGGCTTTGTCGTAGAGCCATACAAGCGCCAGTCACAATTGGGAGCACTCAAACTTCAAGACTATCATACATGCAGATGTACAGTAAAAGCTGACTTACATGGCCAAATTTGTGGAATACCAAGTAATGCTCAGCTGATGCGGAAACGGTATCATTGCTCTTCCAGTTAACAGTCTGAGGAAGAAAAAATCACATTTGTCATCCACCTTTGCCGAGTTCACACATACTTCATCGCAGAGCATTGGGCGGATGCCGCCGAGCACACCTTGTTCTTGAAGTTTTCCATGACAGTGGCAGCGCTCCCGGTGCAGTTGATGAGGACCATGCCAAGGACGCGAGAGGGGTGCTTGAGGCCGAAGCGGGCCAACACGTTCGCCCCGGCACCCTCTCCGAACAGGACTACATACTTGAGGTGCAGGAAGTCCAGCACTGTCACGAGGTCCTCACCGATCACGTCCAGCGACGGATATTCAAACCTGGAAATTACGTGTTCATTACAAAAAAAAAAAGAAAGAAAAAAAAAAGAAAAAAAAAAAACCTTCTTTGCGATGAAAAATGAGATAAATATGAAGTAGTTTATACAACTCTTGAGCCTGTCACATATCAAAAGACTCTTTCTTCAGGTATCCTCACCCGTCGGGCAGGTTGTCGGCGTTGTCCTGGTGACCAGGCATGTCGACGTGGACGAAGATTGAGCGATCCTTGATCTCCTGCATGCATGGCTGGTTGACGAAGTCCATCAGCGAGCGGTCTGCAAATATTGGAAGAGGAGCGCTCAGATCGCGCTTTGTGTCTCTGCCGGTCAATGTTCATCGTGCACAGACAGGCAGTAGTGGGCTGGAGCATTGAGGTCGTTACTCACGGTTCGTCCCCAGGTCGTGAACAGTGAGGAAGCACGCCCTCTTCTCTTGCTGACTGACTTCACCCTGCGCGGACAAGAACTTTCATTATTCAGAGCACTGGGGACTCAGTGAGTTCTTTGGCTAACGAGACGACACGGTTTGCTATTTTTGCCTTACCTGTACGTGCACATGGAGATCTCCGCAGCGCTCCGATGAGACGATATAATTCTGAAACAGAGAGTCCAAAATAAATAAATAAATAAAAAAACGAATGAAATCTTCAGGCTTTGGATGCACACGCGCTCGCCCCTGCGGAAAGGCAGCGTCAGGGCAGCGCCCTCGCCCTGTTCAATGTTTTAGGAAGACGCGGCGGGCAGCGACCACGCCACGGGTGCCGATGCCGCAGCCTCGATCGGAATCGACCCGCTCCGGGCAGCGCTCATTGAGGGGTCGGGACGGACCGGAACCGGAAGCGACCGGAAGTGACCGGAAGTCCGCGCCCACCGGGCCAGGCCCCGCGACCCCGGCAGCAGTATTGGCCTGGCAAGCCGCGGCTGGCCGGTGGGCTCATCAACCCCGCCCCGCCCCATCCAGCGTGTTTACGGCTGTCGTACCAAACCGGGCAGGGCAGCCGCGCTACCATTTTATTGACCGCTCTAGCCTGGCTCTAGCCTGGCTCTAGTCTAGTCGCGACCCGATCCCGATCCGATATCGACCGGAGGCCGAAGACCGAAGCAGGGCCGAAGGCGCTTCCCTTCCGGGGCTGCAGCATGGGGGGCGCTGGCCGGCGGCATGGCGATGCTCCCGTGGATCAGAGTCCGGTATCCTTTGAGCTCCTGTAACTTGAGGCTTTGTGCCACGAGTTACGCGGGTTCGGGAGAACATCGGACCTTGTTGCACGGAGGCATCGACGGGGTGGCGGGTGGCGGCCGGCGTGCGCCGAGTACGGCTTCCCTTCCTGGCCTCAAAGCCAAGGCACTGCGACCACCGGACGCCGCCTTCGAACGCCGCCCGCACCGCCCCTCGCATCACACTGACATGAGTGAGTCGTCGACTCTCTGGACGGTCTCGTGGTTAGGCAACCCGGGCTGCCTGGAGCTGGTCGCCACTGCGGCCGCGGGCCGATTCCGCACACGCACTGCAGCCACGTTATCCGCCGCCCGGGCTCTGGGGGTGAGGTGGGGCTGGGCTGGGCTGGGGAAGCAAGACCATGTCGTGGCCAGTGTTCGGAATAGCCCAGCGATGGCCTGCTGTGGCAGTGAGGGAATCACCCGAACTCCACTCTCTCAGCCTGAATTGACTTCTAAAATCTTCTTGTTGTTTTCTCATCAGTAAGTAACACCTAAAACATAACTATAACGAACAGAATCTCTTAGCGATACTAACCAAATATTACATTCAAAATATTTGTTGTATGGCTTTTTTATTTAAAAAAAAATAAATAAAAAAAATTAAAAAAAGGTCTTGTTGGTAGTATGAACATTTTTGTGAGAATATCTAACAGATGCCTTTAGTGGTACTAACTTTCATGAATGTTACTGACACTTAAGGAAAAAACTTAACCAAGGGCAGGGGTTCATAGAGAGCTGGGTTGTTGGGTCAGGCCTGGTGTGCGTCGGGCTGCCACTTCACCAGGCGCAGGCCAACCTTGGATAACGTGAACGTGAGGGGGGTGAAGGGTAAGGGGCTCTGGAACGACGCGCACCCCCATGGCTTCCGATGCCGCGAGTCGCTTGCAGGAGACGGCGACTAGGTACCGGTGTGCAGCGCCCCTTTGAACCGGTTGAGTAGCACTGCAACAGGTTGGATTCGGCGAGGAAGTGCGGCCGCACCGCGAGCAGCGCAGCCGTGCGGCGGTACGCAGTGCCTGACAGTGCGCTTCGCGCTGCGCGAACATTATCAGTGATGCGCTTGTTGGGCTTCGTGCTGGACACGGCTGAGCGGGGTGGGGCGGGGCCCCGGCCTCGGGACCGTTCGTCCGCACCGCACCAGCGCGACTGTACAACAATCATTCTGTTGTGGACCTATTTTTAGCCCTGGTCCGCCTCACCGCGTCGCGGACCTCCCCCCCCCCCCCCCCCCCCAGCCTCACCCCTTCCCCGGGGCACAGGCCCCTCGCACGGTTCAGCGGCAGTCCCACGATAACAACAAAGGTGCCGGCCAGACACCTGCCAGACCGCACGCGGCACTAGCTGCTCTAGCTGCACTAGCTGCACTGCGGACACACTGGACTGCGACATGGAGGCCAGTGCTGCGTGTCCTGCACGCTGCACGTGGTTACAAGCACCCTGCACCCGCTGGCCGCGAGTCCAAAGCAGTTACACATTGCGTGATTGGAGGCACCCCTGCAGTTGAGCCTTTGCGGTCTGGCCTCCGCGCCCTCCGTGGCGAGCTCTGCTGGGCAGTTGCGCGCGTTCGTCCGCACCAGGGGGTCGCCATCGCTGGCGGCGCGACCTCACGGCCTGCGACCTCGGGGGTCGAACCGGGCCCGGCCTGGCCTGGCCGGGCCGGGTCACGCCCTCCAGCCCCGCGGGGCGGCGTGGGCCGGCCGGGGCAACCACCGAGCCACGATGGCCACGCCACGCCCATGTGGTGCGGCAGCGCAGCCGGCGGCGGGGCAGCGGTTTGGCGTGATTCGCTCCAAGGTCGGCCCGGACTGACCTACCTCGCGTCGCGCTCATATCTCCGAGCCCCCCCCCGCGGGGACGAGGACCCCGTCAAAACAACGGGCAGACCGCCGCGCCGAGGCGCAGTGACCAGCGGATACAGGAGCGAATCAGCGAATAGCGCAAATCTCTTCTGAAGAAATCACGATTATAATTTTAAAACCATTATTTTCAGCTGACGAGAAAAAATTTTAGGGTTTTTTTTATCGATTTTGGCTAGGCGAAAAAAAAACCCAAGAAACTAGCTTTAAATAATAATATTAAAAAAGAATAGTTACCAAAGCAATAGGCAACTTCGTGCCTAAAAAGTGTGACCCTTACTCTTTCGGAGTCGTGGTGCGTTGAGTCATGATGAAATCTAGCCGCGCCCCCGACAAGGCCCAGCCGGACGATAATTTCGCGGCACTGCGCTCAGCGCAGATGCCTGGCATTGCTGGCTGGCACCGCGATATAAAAACCAGCCTAGCTATATTTACAGCGACCCACGGTGCGGCGGAGCGAGGCGGGGCAAGGGACATCGGCCCGGATGCGGCCAGCGCGGCCAGGTGCGGCCTATAGCGCCCGCAGACGGGTGGGTAGGCCAGCCCGCACGGCACGGCTGCGTGCGATGCGCGCGTTTGCCTACCCCCCAGGCGCTCTGCACCTTTCCTGGAGGGTGTTTCAGTTGCAGGAAACGGTACTTGGCGGACGTGATGCAAGGCTTGGAAATCTTTCCTGCAACTTTTGAAATATTTCGTGAAATTAAAAAAAATCTCACGTAATTTTTCAGATTTTTCCGGCATTATTGCAATACTTTATGAAAATTTCCGAAAGTTTCGGAAATTTTTCATGCAATTTTTAAAAGTCTCGGAAATTTTTCCGAACGTTTCGGAAATTTTTCATGCAATTTTTAAAAGTTTCTCGAAGCATTGCATTACTATGCGTGCGCTTGCTGTGAAACAGTGACGCTTCGTTTTATTCGATTTTTTTTAAAAAGTCTAGCATGACCCACATGTGTTTCCTGCAACGAAGCGTCAGGGTATTCGCAAAGCCCGCGCGGCAAGATATGGGACGGGAGGGTTCGCTGACCCAGAGGCCTGCCCCACTTGGTTCCCCGCTACGCGCTACGCCAGGCTACGCCAGGCCACGCACAGCGGCACAGCGCTGCCCCGAGCCCTGATGGCCGCCCTGGCCGCGGCCCAGAGGGCCCAGAGGGCCCAGAGGGATACGCCGCAGGCCACGCAGCCCGGCCACCCTAAGACCCGCGAGGCGGGCCTCGTTGCCTCGTGGTGGCCACTGCGGCCGGACGGGGCGGGGCGGTGCGGGCCAGGTAGATCAATGCGTGCCGGGGCGCACTGCCCCGAACAGGAGCGAGGGCGGCCGCACCCGGGCGCATGCTGCCATTTAGGCTAGGCCTAGGCTAGGCTAGGCCAATGACCCCACCGTGGGCCGGGCGATGCCCAGCAGGCCCAGCAGGCCACCGACGACCCTTGGCGCGTTGCATTGATTGGAAGGGGCTGGCCGCCAAGCCAGCACGGCGGCGTCGCGTCGGGGGCAGGGTGGGCCGTGCCGGCCATGCCAGCAAGCAGAGTGCATGAGAGCGTATTGAGAATGGTTGACGCGAGGCTCCGCGACGCGCCAGGCCGCCAGGCCACCACGCCGCCCTCCAAAAGCACTCCGCCTCGCCCTGGTGGCTCGACCTTTGCCCACCCCTCCCGGTCTCCGCCCCGCCACGCGCCCCATCGCGACCGAGACCGGTACACTCCTGCCGCACCCTGTTCTGACCACCCCCCGCCCCGCCCCGCCCCGTGCGTGCGTCGCTGCTAATATTAGACAGCAGGGCGGTCGGTCCCGGACTAAATCTTCTCCTCCCGGCCGCCACGCGATGCCACGCGAGGAGGCAGGGCTCTGCTAAAGCACTGCCATTGGCCGCGTGGGGAGGTGTGTCCACTGTGTGTCCGCGGTGTGTCTAGGGGCCGCCGAATAAAGCACCGAGCCTCGCGTGCGGCGTGCGGTGCGCCCTCGCGAAAGCGGGCCAGCAGGCCAGCGGGGTAAAGCGCGGTGTAGAGCAGCAGCAGGGTGGCCCATTGGGGTAGGCTATTGCCCCGCCCGCCGAAGTAGTAATGCAATGCTTCGAGAAACTTAAAAAATTTGCATGAACAATTTCCGAAACTTTCGGAGATTTTCATAAAATATTGCAAAAATGCCGGAAAATTTTCAAAAATTACGCGAATTTAAAAAAAATTTCACGAAATATTTCAAAAGTTGCAGGAAAAATTTCCATCACTACGCAGAAGTATAATCGCCGATCAGACTCTAAGGGACCAGACGCCGACAGGGAGGCGACGCCACTCTCGACAACCGGCTATCTCGTATGCTGTAGCAGTGCAGTTAGCCGGTTGTACCTCGGCAGGGTCGATATTACAGTAAACTCGCGGGCAGGCCGGCGGTGCAAGACCGGATCAACAAGTGGTCCAGCGAGGCCTCGGCGTCGGCATGGCGTCAGCTCTCGCGCCATACCGCCAGGCCGCCAGGCCAGGCCGCGCACGCCGGACGTGGGGCACATGACACTAATCAGTCCATGAGAGCTGTTTGCCAGCGGCAGCGAGGCGCCGCGCCGCGCCGGGATGCCGTGTTGTTTGGGTCTGGACAGAACGGCGGCGCATGCGGCGCAGTGAACTCGGCGTCAACGGCCCTCGGCTGCCCTCGGCTGCCCTCGGCCCGGCCCGCCGTGTTTTTATGGAGCCGCCTGGCGGGCCCAGCCGGCAGGCTTTATGGAGGCTGACAGCAAGCCAACGGCCTGATCGAGTCAGGATGGCCAGGGCAGAGCCGGACCGGAAGCTGGCGCCGAGTGCTGAAGCGAGTGCCTGGAGGGTAGGCAACGCGAGCCACACAAGAAGGCACACCTAAAGATATGTGGCCCTAAGATTTAGTATGCATAATGGGTATAAGTTAAATCATAGCAAATTATAGCAAAGTGTCAGTAGGCGATTCAAGTGTCCAGCCGGCAACCGTACCCTTCTGAAAGTCACTCGTGACGGCGGGCCGAGCCGGGGGCGTATGCAGGTGGGACACTGGATATGGCACGGCAACCCAATATCGAGGGGCCAAGCCCTCGGCCATGCTTGGCGCTATAGTCGTGCTACGGTCCGGCATCGACCTGCTGGGCACGGCCGAAGGGTGCCAGCGGACTTATCGAATCGTCTTCGGGTCGCCTTCGGAGTTGTTCGGCGGTGGACGAGGACACTACGAGGACACGCGGCGACGGAAGGCGGCCCCCCGCGGCGAGCCCTCGCAGTGGGGGTGTTTTGTCTGTCATTGATTCGGCGGCGGCGCGGGTTCGACCACCCCGATGAGGCGTCAAAGCCCGGGCCCAACGGCGCGACCCCCGGCCGTCCACCCCGGGCGGGGCGGGGGAGGGCCCCGGCATGGCGCTGCATGGCGCACGCGACACGGCCGCTGTCGGAGGGCCCCGGCATGGCGCTGCATGGCGCACGCGACACGGCCGCTGTCGACTGTCGCGCTGCCGCCTATCCTTAGACCGCGCGCTGCGCCGATGCACGCCAATGCACGCCGGCAGTGTAGCCCACCTTGATCTCAGTGCAGCCTCCGACGCTGGACCGCCGCCGCAGCACGGCCCTCTGCTGGTCAGTTGACATGGCGAAGCCGAGGGCGCCGGTTCAGGTGGTGCGACCGGCACCACTCGGGCCGGCGGGAGTACCTGCAAGGCCCGGGACGCCCAGGGGGTGGGCGGCTCAGGGGGTGAGCTGGGGACGGAGGGTGGGTCGGGCGCGAGGGCGACGCTCGGGAGCCTCTGGCTTGGCGGTGCGCCTGGGGGCGCTGGGGGCCTGGCAGGCCAGGCGAGCCTCTGGGCTGCGACTGGCTGCGACGCGGGGTAGAGTTGGGACGCGACTGGCCAAGCCGTCAGCCCGCGCCAGCACACCAGCCCCCGGCTGCCCCCGGCCCGGCCGGCGGCGTCGCGCGCCTCCGCGCCGCGCCACGCCCCGTTCGCCACGCCGCGCCACGCCCCCACGCGCCACGCCGCGCCATGCCGCACGGCCGAGGCGTGGGGTGTCGGCCGCTTGTATTGCGTAGTGCACCCTGCGTTACGCCCCATACCACCCCGTCGGCGACACTGAGGTCCAGTTTATGATGAATGCAACACAAACTCTTGCCGAGATCCCAAGATTGTGGAACCATCGAATTATAGCAGTCTCACACGCTCGACGTCTTTCACTGCAAAAATTTGCGATGAAAACCAAGCAAAAAGGTAAAATAGAAATAATGCGAAAATTCGACTTTACGAAAGTTATTACAAAGAAATATCAAATACTTCTTCATTGTAGAAATTTCGTTATAAATTTTATACTGCAGAATTTTTGACATACTTTTCCCATACTTTGTTGCATGGTTTTCAATACAATGACAATGTCTAGCGTCTGACATCGGAATGATTCGGTACTATCACAATGCTAGAATCATTGCAAAGTTAGTGTTCCCTTCATTACAAAATGGACATAAGTGGACTAGGCCGCGGGCCAGAGCCCTCCCCGGGTTACGTTCTCGTCGTCCTGCCGCCCTACCCTCCGACTCCGAGGGGGCCCAGTTAGAAGGGCGCGTTGCGCGCTGGGACCCCCTAAGGGCGGCGCGGGGGCGGCGCGGGGGCGGCGCGGTGGCGGCCAGTGGCTCCCGGTCCACTTTGTGGATCGGCCCCCTGATTGGCCTCTCGCTCAGTCGCTCGGACCCCCGGCCCGCCGACGACGCCGACGGCATGGCAGTGCCGGGGCTGCTGGTAGGATGATCGCGTGGACTTGGACGCGACGCGCCGCGACGCGCGGATGCTGGTAGGTGACAGCGTCGCGGTGCGGATGTACTAATGTGAGCTCGAGGGGAGGGCTGAGCCATGGCTGAGCCCGGCAAGGCAATTGGGCCGACGTCAGGGAACGCGCTCTCCAGCGCCGTCGAGCTCCCTGCACGGCTGTCCTGGCGGAGGCCAGGGTTTCCTGCATACGCCATTCCACCCCTCCGGCCGTGACCGGCGTTGAGACCGAAAGATGAATAACCCCGCTCAACCTCCTCATCACCTCGAAATGAAAGCAGACTGAGGTCCAGTGCGCGCTGAACGGAACGTCAACTTTGCGATGATTTTAAGATTGCGATACCGAGGGGGAGGGGAGGGAAGCCTGCGAAATGTCATCAGCGTATGCCAAGTGCATAGGAAGGTTAAGTTGGTCCGCAAGGAGGAGCAAGACGTCCCGGAGGCCGTTGCCACCGTTGCCCAGTCTCAGTGCCCCCGTGAACTCGCACTTGGACACATCGGCATAATTGGTGCGATTGTGGTCCAATTTTCCAATTCCTCCGATGGCCCGGCGGCGTGCCGTGGCCTGCGGCCCTGCCAGAACAGCAAAGCTCTGCTGAGTTCAGCGAGCCCCGCCCCCGCCCCCGCTGCGCCGTTTGACCGCGCTCTGCTCGGCTCTGCGCTCCACCTGCGCAGCGCAACGCCGCTGCGGTGCCCTTCAGACCTCGTCCCTCCATTTAAATTGCTTTCAATTAATCGGGTCGCTCTGGACTCTAACAAGCCGACCCATTAGGCACCGCGTTTTCTAGCGCGTGCACTGCAGTCCTGCTGCCCATGCAGAACGGAGACCATCAATCATGGAGAGCCTTGAAAATGTAGCGAAAAAATCCAATTAAGTAAGAAACGTTTAGAGTTCGTCCAGTTGCACGCTTACTACAAGCGTCGTACCTCAACGGCTTGGGGTTGGGCAAGGGGGATTTTGAGTCATAATGGAAACCTCACTAGGAGAACTATCCGCAAACGTTATCCAGGCGCTGATCATGCGCTGCTTGACCGTTTTCGAATGCCGCACCTATAGGCGGGTGCGTACGGGTCGCCGGGTGTTGCGGGACGGGACGGCCTCAGCTGAGATCGCCTATTTATACCGCCGTGTTTACCAACCTGAGTCCCACAGCCACGGCGCAGCCAGGCACAGCGCGGTGAAGGGCACCCCGCGTCCCCTGCGCATCGCGGGGGAGCGTTCATCCTGAACCGCGTCGCGTCCAGCAGCTCGTCAACAAGATTAGGCGAGCCAGCAGTGGCCTGGCACTGGCGCCGCCCCCGCGGCCGGCTGGCTCTTGTAGGCCTTTGGCAGCCTTTGGCCGGCTAGCCTGAGCCCGGTGACGCAGTGCCCCATAAAAGAGTGTTATGGCCGTTATGGCTTCAATTTTAAAATTTCCAAGGGGAAATAGGCTTGCATTTTGGTGTACAAATTCTTGCATTTACGTGCATTTGAATTTTCGTGAATTTTGCTACATCTCAGTGCATTTTGGTTTATTTCTATACATTTTCGGTGCATTTTCAGTCATTTTCCGCATTTTGCTGCATTTGGTGAATTTTTGTGCATTGCATTTTACGTGCATTTACATTTTGGGTGCACAAAATTTTTCAAGCCTATTTCCCCTTGAAAATTTAAATATTTTTGTGACTTAAGTGCTTCTGTCAGAATCCTGGAGAGTTTCGACCCCTGTGGTTAAAGGCTCGAGGTCCAGTCGCTCTCCTCCACTCGGTCACAGCTCGCCGCGGCGCAGTGCGCAGTGACGCTACCCGGTGGGTGTCCGCGTCCGCTGGCCGACGGTATCCTGTCGAAAGTGGTCGCTTCCGGTAGGCGGACCCGAACGCCCCAAAAGCGGAGGCAGGTCGCAGTCGGCTAACGCGCCGCGTCGCTCCAATGAGCCGGCATGGAGACCAAGGCCAGGCGCCCCGTGGATGCTGTAGCCTGGTTGTAACCTGCCGATAGCTTCAGGCCGCAGGGAAGCCCACACGCTCGGCAGGTTGCCTATCTTCCTGTTCGCGGGCGCTCACAGTGAACAGACCAAGGGGAATAACTTTGAATTTGCTGTACAAAATTTTGAATTTTGTGAATTATTTTTTTTTTAATTTGGTCTGATAAATTTATCAATTTTTTAAATTTTATAGAATTTTTCTGAATTTTTTTTGAAAAATTTGAATTATTTGGTCTAAAAAATTTACGCTTCACAGAATTTTGAACTTTTTAAATTTCTTTCAATTTTTCAGAATTTTTTGAATTTTTCGGTCTAAAAATGTCCTTAATTTTTTGTGAAAAAATTTAATTTTTAAAAATTTCTTTGAATTTTTGGGTTTGAAAAAATCACGTTGTACAACATTTTTCGAAGTTATTTCCCCAACAGACCAATGCAGCGGTGCATTGGAGTCTCCCGGCCATTGCCGACTGGCTGCCGCGAACCCGAGCACGATGGGTTGCCTGCCCCTCGGGCGGTGGGTGGCTCGACTAAGTCTGCTCTGGCTGCCAGCGGCCCGCTCGCAGTCCGTAGCGATAGCAATGTGACACGTAGACCACGTCCCTGGTCGACCTTGGCCGGGCTTCTCCCGGTGAGCTTGGATGGGTGAGTGCTGCGCCGCGGCGCCGCCAAGCCCAGTTGGAGATAGTCGTCCAGGCCGCGCACGCCAGCGTGCCAGAATCCACTCGTGGTCCGAAAACTGTGAGCGCGTAGGCTTCCGGCCGTATAGAGACTCTCCTCAGTTCCCCAGGAATTGACGCCAACGGGCCCTCATGAGCAGAGTCGTGCAGGCCGGCGATGGCTGGTGCGGCCGCGGCGATAAGCGGCGTGTCTTCGAGCGCCACGCCCCCGTCGTATGCTACGACAAGCCACCGGCGGCGCAGGTAGGCCAGCCAGGTAGCGGACAGCGCCCACGGAGTCGAGGATAGGCCTCCCGCTGCGCAATCCGGTCTTCTCGTTGCCTACCCTCGACTCGGCGGGCTGAGGCCCGGCCGAGGCCCAGAGCCGGGCATGGCCAGTGCACGAGTCAGCCTACATCCGTGCGCAGGTGGACCGCGCGGAGTACGACGGCAAACGTCATCGTGCCCTCACCGGGGACGTCGTCCAGGATTTCGTCGTGCCCAAGAGGTCGGCCCAAGACGTGGGTCATGGAGAAGGGCGACCTTTGTCGGGTCACCGTAGTCGAGGGCTCACAGGTAAACGCGAGCGGAGGGGCCGGCCGAGCCGGCGAGGCAGCTTGACCAAGGTGAAACTGTCGCTTATCCATGACCCACACCTCCAGGTCGGCGACATGAACTTCTGGAACCGGGATGACCCCGCGGAGCGCTTCTACTCGGGCAAGACGCGCCAGCTGCACTCGGCGCACCTCTCCGTGTATGACCGGCTGTGGAGCGCGCTGCCCTACCTGCGGCCCATGGCCACGGTCGTGGCGGACTCGCTCAAGTACGGAATCGACGAGGACGGCGCCGGTGTCCACGATGTCATCGGTGGGGCTCCGTTCCTGGCCTAGGTTTGAGGAGAGCTGGCGGTGACTGCCGAGTAGCTTTTGACTGGGCCCGCTTCCTGCTTGCAGGCACGCGCTGTGACGACTACACGTACAAACTTATCACAGGCGAGGACCGGTGGGGGTCCTGCCATTCGTACCTGACCCGGCGGCAAGAGAGGCGGGCCTGGACGAGCGGGACGTTCACGACGTGTGGAACATCTTCATGTGCACGGGCTTCACCAAGGCGAGTGACCTTTTCTCATTAAGGATGAACGGGGTTCTTGCTACAGCTAGTGCGTGAAAAAGCGTCTAGCGTCGATGCGTTGCAGGACACCCACCAGTACTTCTGCAAGCCCAGCCCGGCGCGGAAGGGTGACTACATCGAGTTCGTCGCCGACATGCCCCTGCTGGTCGGACTAAGCACTTGCCCACAAGGTGAGACGGAGATTCGCTGCTAATGCATTAGAAGTTGGAGCTGGGGATGAAGAAAAGCCATTCTCCTTGCAGGCGATGTATCCACTCCTGTCGGCCAGGCGGTCCCCGAGGAAATGTGCCATCCACTAGGAGTGCAAGTGTTCAGGGCTAGAAACTGAGTGACCACATTAATAAAAGAGTCGGTAATTTTAAACTTTATAATATCCTTATATCCTTACACTTTGATAACAAAAATGATTCTTCCTTCGGATCAGCTTTCTCTATATTGTTACTTTTGAGAAATCAAAAGCTCGACCTCTTTAACTTTGATTAAATGAGGTGGCTTTATGACATAATAAAATAACTAAATAGTAAAAAGATGAAATGATAAACCCTAGCTTCATACAGCTACTCCCTCTTGAATAGAAGTGCCTTCTTTGGCACGAACCGCCCCTGAGACGGTGCTGTCGGTGCACTAGGCTGCGACGGTGTTGACGGCCACCTCAGCAAGAGGGCGTCATCGTCACTGCCTGCCCGCGGCAAGGACCGCTGAATCCGGTGATCTCCGCCGTCGGGGGCACCTCGGTGGATCCCAGGGGGCGGCGGCAGCGGACCCGCTGGCCGACAAGGTAAGGCGGGCCGGTTCAAGTGGAGTCGGGCAGGTTGGACCCCAGCTGAGACTCAATTTTCCATCGATAGGTCGATGATGACGAAGACAATGACGGACCACTAAGTTGGTGGAATCGCGGGAGACTGGCGGCAGAGAGCCTCGCCGGTTTCGTTGGCTGCAGGAGGCCGAATCCACCGGGACGGCTTACTTCCGTCGATGTTGCCAGCACCGGCTGGACTGCCGCAGTTGGCCCTGGTGGCGGAGGAACCGGGCGTTGTCTGGGCGTCACGGATGGGGCCTGCGGTCTCGTTCCCGCCAAACCTGACTGTCCATGCGCCTCGCAACTCTTCTGTAAAAGACATGGTGCGACTCAAGAATGCAGCAGTGCGTTCGCGCAGAGCGTGGAGTCCACCGACTCACCCCTACTGCTGTCAAGCTTGTAGTGTCCTCGGCCGTTACTTCGTCCCAAGGAGCGGCGACCCAGTCAAAGTTGTCGGAACAGCGTCTCCTGAACATGGTGTCAACGCTCACATTCACACCCACACCCAGCGGCTAAAGGTCATTAAATAAAAATCAGGCGGCTCACCAGCTTTGACGACGTACTCGGCCGACTGTACTTCCAGTTCGAGGGAAACTACCTTCTTATTCAGTGCAACCAGACGATCCTCCTCGAGCTTGTAAGCGTCTTGAAGGCTGGAGGTTTGAACGCTATTACGTACGAAGTCATTTTACCTAACGACGTTACTTATGCGAATACATACCTTCTGAAACTTTTGCCGCAACGTGGGCTCCTCTGTAAGCCGTTTGTGCTCGGCCTGGAGAGCTGAGGAACGTTTTAGAGCCTGCAACTCCTGTCGAAGAGACTCGACTTCATCTGGAAATCACAAAACGAGGTGTCGTTTTAGCACAGTTGGCTTCAAAACTCAATGAAATCTTTCAAGTGGGCGTTGCTGTCCGTTGCTGTCATCTCACCCCATCGAATTTCAGTCCCAGTCGTCCCAGTCATTTGTTGGTCGGAATCGGTTTGTTGTGAGTTTTCTCGTGTTGCCTTGATGTAACGGTACCGTTTGCTCTCCATAAACGCCGACTTCACCACCCTCGTTATATCGGATGATTCCGTGAAAAACTCACAACGAGTCCGAGAGATGGCCTCCCTCAATTCATCCTGAACAGGCATAAAAAGTGTTTCAGCAAGGTTTGAAGGTTCATTTCATCACAACCATGTCTTCCTTGTAACGTCCCCAGCAAAGTTAGAAAGGACTGACGTCCGCTTAATTCACGGCTTCAAGAAAATGAGTCTTGCGATGAGGTGGTAACATACCACCTTGGTCTCTTCGGCGTCCACCTTCGCCTGCTGGTCTCTTTCGATGTCTGTCCACACTTTCACCTCAAGCTGAAGCAAATCGCACTCTATTCTTTGCTTCCGAGTCGCTATCCAGCTCTCCATCTTCAAAAGTGAGAGTGAGCTTGCCTTGACTACACACCCGAACAAAGCTAAGTCGTTTCGTTTCGTTACACGCATCAAAGCAGCCGGAGCATTCTACCGATTCTACTTGATTCTACTATTCTACCGCACTGCTTCGAAATGGGCGGGGACGGCTTACCACCACACAATAGTTCGACCATATTAGATGCTAGAAAATGTGCTCATTCAAAATCAAATGAAGATAGTGATCATAGTTAAAAATATTGTACTGAAGATTTCACTCCAGCTTAGTCTTCACGAGGCTTATTTTGTTACAAAACGTGCCGGAGTCGAGATAGTACTTGCGTTGGTGACCCTGACTTACGATCAGGAGCGATTTTCAAGGCTCGCTAAAACGAGTTCTAACACGTCAACAATAATCAGTCTATAGGAGGCGAAGGAAAAGTATCTTTCTTTTCGTCTCTATTAGTTGCGACATCATTCATAGTTCCATATGTTAAACACCTGCCAGATTTTGAAATTCACGCAGCCTTGCGTAAGCTGTATAACGTGCTCTTGCACTCGAAGTCGGCCATGTTGGTGTTGGTGTCCGCTGTTGGACAAGCGACTCATAAAATCTTGTAGAAATTAATCGTAATCTCAATTGATTGTGTCAGGATTTGGTTGCCGAGAGTAGGGAAAAGTTGGGACGGGATATATGTGGGATAATGAGTGGTGCGCAGTCTCCATTGTCTGGAAAGGCTGACTGTGAAAGAACATGGGTGATGTGCTAGGGAAAGAGGGGAGAGAGGACGAACTTTCCGAACAAATGGATGAAAATATGGAACGAGAAGAGGCCGAAGGAGCTGAAACGGAACAAGAAACAGCGCCCCAAGATTCTAAAGCCTTGCCTTGCCTGAATTCAGACTCTCGAGCCGTAGAACAGGTTAGATCCCCAGCCTTGTTTCTCAACGTTGAACCTGATTCGAGCACCCCCACTCACTATTTGTTTTTATTTACTCTCAATTCCGACTATATCTATTGTTTAAGGACGTAAACCGCTTTGTGACGAATCTGTTGCCTTGTATTTGATACCTGCACTCACCAGTAATCCCGTACCTGTTAAAGAAAGCAGTTGTCATTGCTGTTTATGAGTAAAACATAGATATCAAACACATTCATTTCCAATTATCGTTCAATAGTTTTGGTATTATATCATTGACCATTTGTTTTAAGAATTATTCAAACACGTCCAAGTGTTGTTTAAGCAGTTTTTCTTGTAATTATTGGCTTGATTGATACAGGAATGTTCTTTGAAAGGATGTGCACTCAGTCTCTCCAGTGCTGACTTTTGATATTCTGTGCTTTTCTGTGTGCATAGGTACATCTAGCCCAGCATCAGCCATCTACAGTGAAAGAATGTGCCAATGAGGATTTAGAAACCAAAGATTGTGAAATGAATGATGCTGTTACTGGAGAAAGAGTCGTGAACAGCAGCCAGGAAACATGTGGTGGTATGGAAGGTGCAGTGTCATCAAATGATGGAGAAATCTTATCGGTTCCCATTATTCCATGTATTAACCCCTCTATGAAGAGCAAGGATAAAAGAGTAACAGTGATGATGTTGGTGTGTTTGTTGAAGAGTCAGATATAGACATTGAAGGGGTAGGTGATGCTGATGATGAAGATGGCTATGAGGATGATGATGATGATGACTATGAGGATTATGATGATGAGGAAGGGGGTGTTGATGCAGATGACGAAGATGATTTTGCAGAGAGTGAAAATGCTGCCTCACTAAGTGTCGCCGACTCATGTGGTCCTGATGAATTACATGCTAAAAGAAGCGGGGAAATAAAGGTCAGCAGTGATTGTGGTTTACTCTTATTCTGACAGCTCAGATGATTCTGGTTTGAGAACGAAGAACAAGAGTGGAGGAAGAATCTGTGATAGTTTAAGGAGAAGGAAAACCAATAAAGTCAAGGAATGTGCACTGCCAAGATCAAACATTCCGAGTCAAGTAGATCAAGCGTCTTTGCTCTCAGAGGCCATGACTAACTTAAAGTTAGATAATGGAAGACTGGATGATTGTGATGGGAATGAAAATCAGATATTGCAGAGAGTTGCTGGAGAAAACATGTATAACATCCAAATGCAGGAGAGACTAACAAGTCCAGATGATATATTGCTGACAAAATCTGAATCTAATCCCCCTGTCTATCAAGGTCAAGAGATTGTATCAGGAGCTATGAGAAGCGATGGAATTTTATCCACTGAGGAGGATGATACCTCCCTGAATGAAGAGGAAATAAAGCAATTGAGGCGTCAGGAAGCTTTGAGAAGAGAGAGAGAGCCTTGCACTTGTGAATCTTGTGAGACTAAGAGGTATCTAAATAAACGATAAATATTAATTTTATGTACATATT
Organism: Albizia julibrissin; assembly: GCA_037074505.1. Lineage (NCBI taxonomy): Eukaryota > Viridiplantae > Streptophyta > Magnoliopsida > Fabales > Fabaceae > Albizia > Albizia julibrissin. The sequence goes on from JAYWLI010000111.1 coordinate 25,081, forward strand.
TTTTTTGCTAACTCATCTCTAATAATTTTGTTTTTATTTTTCAAGAGTTACTTTAATTGAGCAGCGTAAAACTACAAGGGGCTTGGATGGAATTGCGTCATTTTGTCAGAGAAGTCTACCGCATCATCATGCAAACCGCACCAGATGATATGATCCCGCTCGTTGATACTGACCAAGATGAACATATGAAAGCTATTGCAAAGAGGTATGCTGCACTTCGAGAACTCAGTTTCGGTGTGCCTGTACATGTTTTGCTCTGTGATGGCTTTCTATTTTGTCCTATATTGCAGGCTAACTGAGTCAGATCCTCATCAGTTATACCATCGTCTGCAAGCACAGGTGCATGAAGTTGCTACAGCTGTCAAAGTGAGACTGAAAGACATCTCTGAAGACCAACATCAAGATTCTCTGGTCGCAACAGATTTTTTTGAAGGTAATTACGTGCTATTGTGACTGAGTGCTTGCTAATAAAGATAAGTTGGAATGACTTTCTGAATGGACCCAAGGCTTCAATTTGTCAAATTTTGATGGGTTTGTCTTTCTCTTTTCTCCTCAGGACTGTTTTATTGCTATGATAAAGTGTCAGCAGCCGCTAAAAGAGTAGCACCCATTCTTGAAGATTTAGAAGCCAAGCACCTGTCAAGATTCAATCTGACTTGGGAACTATTGAATAAAGCAGTGTATTATCAAGTAGTATACAACGATGTGGTTATATCCATGAAGTTGCCTGAGATGATTGGTTTGGTGAGTGAAAAGGTATGTAGTTCCCACAATCAATTTTGAAGCAGCTCTTAGCTGCGGATGAATATGTTGATTTATATATACTCTTTCCCGTGTCTACAGTTTGGGTCATATTATTGTATGTCTGTTTGTCTTTTATTTTCAGGGGCAGGAGTTTCAGGGTATAATACAATTCTACATGGCTTTTGACGATGAAATGAGTATCATCCAAGCTATGTGGCGTGAATCTTTTCAGCTTCTCCAGAAATACAAGTAAGTCTTTTGTTCCTTTAGTTTATTGGTCCGCCACTCTGTTGTCTCAAGCCTACATTTTCTTCTCTCTCACCCAACAAAATACATAGTTCGCAGCAAGCCAAAATCAGAGCCAAGCAGCAAATGCTGCTGAGAGACTGGGAATTATTTAAAGCTCAGCGCAAGAGGCTCCAGCGATCATATGATGAGGGGTTTGTAAAAATTTTGATTTTTTTCCAATTTTTCTGTTCTAAATACATTGTAATACATTTTCAGAGCTAAGCTATTTTTCTTTTTATCTTATCTTCCTGTAGCATTGAAATTGATAGGCACAGCTCTGCTGCTGGAAATGGTTCAGAGATGGAAGAAGGGGCAGAAGTAGTAGTGTGTCCATCATGCAACCGAGTACAACCATGTCCTTGTGATGAATGTTGCTTGTCACACCTCTTTGCATGTCGAACTCACCAAGCTGCTCGGCGAACTGATTATTGGTAGGTGGGATGGTCATGTGTTGCCGTAAATGGATAAAAATGTTGATGGTTCTTTAAGCTTCATGTGCCCATTTTTACATTTCAGTCCGCCTCTTGATGGACCCAGAGTTGCTGGGGATGGAGCTGGGGATGCGCCACATGATGGAGCAAGAGTTGAACCCACCCAAGACAGTGATGTTCAAACCTGTCAATGTAATGTGTGCTCCTCAATGGTTGCCAGTGCAGAAGACAGAAATGGTCTTGGAGTTTTAAGATCAACTTATGGACCATCCTACTTTGTACCTTCTGAATTGCACCCTCCACCTCTTGAAACAGTTCCTCATGACAAAATGTGTCCATATGGCTGCCACTGCAATGGTGGAGAGGGTGTTCATGATTCATCAAACCAGAGTCTTCCCTATCAATTTTCAAGTCAACAGACAAGCAGTTAGTATTTTACCTTGCCTAAATTTGGTCAGGTCCTGTGCTTTTGACAATGATTGTTTCGTTCTAAAACTCACCTTATTTTTCCGATTTTGTAGGTAGGGACAGTGGCATGTATCCAAATGGGTGTGATGTGAATGCAGTACCCATTCATTCTCTTGAGACTAAGCCTACTGCAGTTGCTCATGGCCACCCCCAGTCTGCCTTACCTAACCACTGCCATAGCAATGGGTGTCTTATTACTGAAAAGGATAAGTCAAATTCATGCTCAAAACAAGGAGAGAATCAAGATTCTGTTAACAAAGTTTCTGCCAATGATCATCACCTTAATGGAGTCATCAGATGTACACCAACATCAGGCACCGTGGTGTGTGGCACCAAAAACATGACTTTGCCTTCACCACATATGGACAATCAAACCCAAAAACTCAAGTCTCAAGCCCCTCCACAACCACGAGCACGGTTTACTGCTGGCCCTGGTGTTAATGTGCCAGACACTGATGTCTTCCCAGATCCTCCTCCTGACTTTGCCATTCCTCCATCCGAATTTGGAGGAGAGATGGTATTTAACCCTATGCCTCCTTCAGAATTTGCAGGAGAGGTAAGGAAACCTGTTAATCTTGTGAAGGCTATAAGTCTAATAATTTTCCAGTATTCATGCTGTCTGATTTTGGTTCTGCAGATCAAAACCGGTGCCCATACAAAGAACAATGATGGAATGAAAAGTGACTCAGCCAAGCACACCTCCAAGGTTTCTCTGACTCCAATATCACCGTCTACAAAAATAGGGAGTTTAGCTGGGAATGGCCAAGAACCAATTTTGTGTTAACAAAAGCTGGAGCTGCACCTCCTCCAAACATTCCCACTCTTCAAGAAAACCAGGAATAACAAAGGAGAAGCAGATCTGTATGTTCTTAGCTTCGTGAATCATATTATTCAAGCATCTCTTTATAATGAAGGTGGCACTGTTCAGCAATATTAAAGATAACTCTTTTCTGACAGCATCATCAGTACCCTCTACACCCCCTGCCACACCTCCATCAAACAAAGCTGCTGCTAGTGGACCAACTATCCAAGGTAAATTGATTCACCACAAAAATTTTATTTTTGTTGGCGAAAGTTCCTGCTCATCAGTTTGTCTGTTTACATCAGGCCTTCTAGAGGAGGCTCTTGAACGCAAGAAGGCAGAGATGGCTCGAGCCACAGTTACTGCTGTCCCCCGAGAAGCTCCTCGCACTGTTGCTGCCCCACCATCAACTCCTCTTACTGGAACACCTGCTGCCACAACTGCTGCACAGCCGAAACAAAAATCTGGACATACTTGTTCCTCTGCCAAGCATAAACAGCACACTCATTCCCCAAGCCATAGAGATCCAAAGAACTGCGACTGCTGCTTTTGTGAAATGTTTGGCCATGGAGCTGTAAGTTCCTGATTCCCATCAATTACTTAAACTATGCTAGGATTTTTTAATCTTTAAAATTGCCCTTTATTTCATAGTTATTTTTATTGTGTGTTTTGATATTGCAGCCACCGGCAGCTCCAACAAGCCACCGCTTCCATGAAAACCGCCAGCGTCTCCGTTCCAAGCTTAACAAAAGCCGGGCTAGCAAGCAGCAGGCCGCAGGTGTGAGGCCGGCCGCCACTGGTGCCACCGCAGCACCTGTAAAAACCGCGATTCCTCCAGCGGTTCCCAACAGGTGACTCCATCAGCAGGGGCTACAGCAGCTCCAGCACAAAGAACGCAAGCTGTCATTGCTGCACGCCCTCCTGGTCCCATTGGCCCCGCCACCACGAGTGTGGTGTCTGGAGTAGCAGGTCCACGCCCAACGACGGTGGGAGCAGCTGGAACCTCTGCAGTAATGAAGATGGCCTCCACCGCCTTTGCCTCTTCGTCCCCGTCAACTCTTGCAACCCGACAAACAGTGGTTCACCAAGTTCATTCTCCTGGGTTAACGGCGGCACCAAGAACGGCTGTTCCCACCACGACCTCTTCCGGGGCTGCAGCTGCAAGGGCTATAGCTCAGAGCGTCACGAATAATAGTTAGTATTTGAGCCAGGATCTGGACCCATTGTATCGTCATGATATGGGCTTTTCTTGTTCACAAACTTGAACAGAAGCCCAGGATGCTTATAATCTGTTTTCTAATTAATGTGCATGTCTTTTTTCAGTGGCCATGTTGAATCAGCTTCCTCCAGCTCAAACTGGAACTACTGTGCGGCCTACCCAGGCTGCTCCAACTAAGTTAGTTAAGACCCAGCCAATTCAGGCGACCCAGGCAGTTCAGGCTGCTGGGAGTACAAAACCAACAGTTACCAGTAGCAACCAAAGAATAGCAGCTCCCTCTACTCATACTGCCAAAGGTTTGTTGCAAATACTGTTCTTGTTTTCAATTGTCAACCCTGTCGCTTTACAAATAACGTGAAATTTCTTGACTGTCTTAGCGAGTCAACCTCCAACTAAAGCACCTCAAACACTACCAGCTGCCCAAACTGCTACACCTCAGAGAAAAGCTGTGGCTCCTGCTCCAGCTCCTACTGTAGCCACTCCAAAAGAGGAGCCACCTAAAAAGGAGGACAGTAGGCCTATTGATGAACTATTAGACTTTATCGAAGGAGGTTCAAATTGTCAACCTAAGACTTCTGATTCTAAAAAGGCTGCTAAAAAAGCAAGACAGAAGCAGAAAAAAGTGAGATATTTGTCGTGTGCGTACCTTCCTTGCATTTGTGAATATATAATTCAAATTTCTCAACACCAAATATGCTTTCAGCTTGAGCAGTTGAGGGAAGAGGAAATGGCCCAAACACCTGATGTTACCATTAGTATGTTAAAAGATGCTGACTGCCAAGGAAAGGGAAAGAAAGGAGCCAGTAAAAGTAAGTATAAGACTGTAGACAGCAAATGTAAAGCTATGTTTCTAGAAGTGTTTTGTTACTCAATTTAACACTTTTAGGAACGGAAGAAGTTGTTTCAACAATACCTAGTGCAACTGCTCAAAGTATAAGGGACCGCATTAAAAGTCAAGTTGGTGAAGTTGCCAAAAAAATGGGTACTTCTGATCAGCCTCAAATGGTTACTATCAGAAGAGTGATGGAACCTAATAGTAGTGAACCCACAGTTACCATAACATTAAAAGGAGCTACTCCTGATAAGGATAAAGTTTTATTTACTCTAGTTAATGGTCAAAATGAAGTGGGTAAGTGAGAATTTTGTCATGTTTGAATCTTTGTGCTTCTTCCTAAACAATTCCATTGTTTCACAACAAGAAAACATAAATTTTATTTCTAAAATAATCTTCTACTTTTCAGTATGTCATGACCAAGTTACCACAGCACCCAAAAGTAAAAAGCAGAGAAAGTTAGAAAGACGCCTTCTACGTCAGCAGCAACAACAGCAGATACAAGTTGAGGAGGGTGTTGATGATGATGATGAAGAAGAGTATGAACAGGAAGAAGAAGAAGAAGTAGACATGTCCACTTTAACCAAAACTCAAAGGAAGAAGCTTCGGAGGCTTCAACGGAAACAAGAGGAAGAACGTCTCGCAGAAGAGCAGCGCCGGCAAGAAGAACTGGCAAGGTTGCGGATTGAAGAAGAGGAGAGAAGGAGAAAAGAAGAAGAGGCAAGGCTGCAACAGCAGAAAAGTAAGAAGAATACAAAGAAAGAGAAGCAGCAAAAATCTCAGCCTCAACAGCAGTCTCAGATCACTGTCAAGAAAGGCCCAAAGACATCCAACAAAAGCCAACCAGCACCTGAACAGTCCAAGCCAACTACAGTTAAAACAAGTAAGGTAAATTCTGCTCCAGATTCAGATGAAGAGTTTATAGTTCCAGTTCAAATGACAAAGAAGGAACGCAAGAAAGCTCGCAAGGTTCAGCAGTTATTAGAAGAGGAAGAAAGAAGGCAGAGGCAGAAAGAGGAGGAAGAGAGAGAGAAACAGAGACAACAAGAATTAAAGGAACAGAAAAAGAAACAGAAAGAACTGGAGAAGCTAAAGAAGCAGCAATCAAAGCAACAGGAAAAACAGCAACAGAAGGGCAAGGATTCAGAAAAGAAACAAAAGCAACCACAATCAAAGACCCACACTCTTCAGCAACAGCAACAACAGTCAAAGCAAAAACAGAAGCAAGTACAACCCAAGCAGCAGCAACAAGCACCTTCCAAGCGAGGAGGCAGGATCACAACCAGCATCATCCCAAATCCCCTCACACTTGGATCATACATGCCACCAGTGGGCAGTATGGAATGGACCAGCCAGGCTTTAGCCGCATCTCGACCTAGCGTGACTATACAGCCTGCTGCTATGAGCTCAGCAACATCATCACTAGGGGGACTGGAACAGCGCTTCTCAACTACCCTGACGTTGAATGGGAAACCCATCATGCCTCCACCTAGACAACCATCCCCTGAACCAGCCCAGGACTTCAGTCTGGAGAACCTTAAACTACCTCCAGGAATCACAATCACAAAAGTTGATCCAAGCCAGGTTTCTCAAAGGAAGCCGCCTGTTTCCAAGCCACAGGTCACAAAAACCATAGTGTCCAATCCACCCCCAACAACCATCATTGCCGCACCTCTCTCCGGAAACAGACAAAATAATTACAGCTCTGGATCAAATCAGGATTCTAATTCCAGTGTCATAGTGGTAGATACTGGCAAACTAAAACAAGACATAGCAAAGCGAGAAGATGAACCAGAACAGGTGTCACTAGGAAGAAAAAGAACAACAAGAACAAGAAATCCTCTGAAGCAGCTCCAAAAGTTCAGCCATCAGCGCAGCTGCCTCCTTACCTTTATGGAATGAATTCAGTTAGCATTACTCCTGCAGGGCAACCGCCTCCTTATATGGCTGCGCCAGCCCCTCCTCCCCAGGCTGCCATTATTAAGATGAATGGTAACATGGTCACCATTCGTAACCCAGCAATTCATCCAACACCTCAAAGGTTTGCATTTTCAAAATCTTTTAGACCCATACCTTAAATATAAGTCTGGGAAAAACATGTGTAATGTTCATCTGTCTCTATGATTGTAGGTATGTTGGACCAGATGATTCAGCTACACGCAAATCTGTATCAACCAACAGCACAAGCTTACAACAAAATCGAAAGGAGAACAGTAACCTTCCACCTAGATTTGCTACTGCCAAGCTTGCTCAACAGGTAATGTTCCCAATGGCCGCAGTTTAATACTTTGGTAGCTGTTTGAGGACTGTTAGTCATTACATGTTTTTCTCTTAGGCAAATGGAATGAATGGTTATGTACCGGAATTCGGGCCAGCCAATCATCGATCGCAGCACTATAATGCGCCACATGGGGCACACAGCTCTCAGGCGTATGAGGTACCTAGACAGCATAGACTTCATTATGAGCCTCCACCACGTCTTTTTGAATCCCGTCCATTTGAGCCTGGTCAACCATCCCACTACGACGGACATCCGCACCAATTTGATGCTGCCGCCCGTCAATCAAGCCGACACATTGATGCATCCAGTCGTTCATATGAACATGTGCCTCGTCACTTTGAGCCATCTACCCATCACTTCGAGCACCCTGGCCATCTTTACAACAACCCATCTCAACAGGTTTCATCTCTAGGTGTTCATGAAAAGCCTACAAAACATGTTGTCCCTCAAAAATTATGCAGCAGCAATGGAAGGAAAAAAGAGTAAATTAAAAAATGCTTATAATGATGATTGGCAGCTTTTAGGTGAGTACAAATTGAATTGTTTCATGCACTTGCTTTTGGCATATCTTGTTCCCAATGTTCCTTTGAAACAGACTGGATATGGCTTTCAGTAAATCCTGACCTGTCAAACCCTCCATGACCCTGATGCCCATGTCCCACCTATTTATGGGTGGTACTCCTCATTTAAACCCACTTGGTAATGGCTGTTAGCAAGTCACAAACTGCTTCAGAGCAATTTGAGTGTAGAATTTGTTTTTAAAATTGCTAGGATATACTAGAATGTGTACATGTCTTGATGTACTTCATTTTTTCCATACTAGCATGCCCATGTAGATTGTAATATCACTCCCCTCTAAGCTTGTATGAACCATGTGGTACTGTTATTCAGTCGCCATGTTTTAATGTATGGTTTGTTTTCCTTTGCAGACAATGTATTTGCACCAAAAGATATTGACCTGGATGATGGGGAAATTGATGCAGATGAGCGAGAACTAGAAGCATTCAAGAGGTTCTGTCAGCAATCTGTTCCACCGAAGAGGAAAGAAAAAGTTCATCTTAACATTGAAGACATTGTCTTAAAGAAGAAGTCATCTCCTGTTAGTTGCACTTAAGTGTCAACTGAAGAACAGTTGTTAATTAAAACAAAATCCTTTCAAACTTAAGGCTTTGTCAATTGAGACTGCCAAATTGTGTCAGATATGTAGCACAGACGTTCATACTCCTTGTGTAAAGCCTCCTATTTCCATTGTTATGAAGCCTTGCCTGTACCAATCTTCATTTTTTCTTAGCCCTCTTAGATGTATGACCATGTCTCATTGACCATAGTATGAAAATTGGTTCACCTTGCTTTGGAGGCCAGTGTTGTAATAGTATACCCCTTATTGGTCCCTGTCGTCAATGACCTAATTTCTGGTTTTTGTTGGTATGCTCTGAGATTGTTACGCACATTGCTAAAGAAACTTCTGTTGTCTGTCTGCCTGTATAATCTGTGATGCTCTCAGTAACAAAAAGAAAAACTGGGTCTTGTGTACAGTTGTCTCTTGTGTTACTTTCTTTCAAAGATTAAGTTCTTTCTTATTTATTTTGTTACGACATCATGGCATAGAAGCTCGTCTATTTATTATTTTGAGTTTGAAGTGACCTAGAAGATGTCTTTGTAGAAGTTTTATTTGTTGAGACCTGTACTTTGGTTTAGTATCTAGTTATATTACCATGTCTAAGTCATGTCTCATTTTCTGTTGTGACACCTCGTTTGAGATATATATTCTCTCTGCTTAGAGATACCAGGAATTTAGTTTACTTTGTTTTACTTGTCTTTTAATCTCATCGTTTAAATGAAGCAGTATTATTGAGAGAAAATATTACCTGCTCTGGAATCAGAGACTTCCACGAATATTACTTCAATTCTCATTTCATATTTGGATCCTCAAGGTTAGATGTATGTTTTTGAATTTCACCCAGTGTGTTGCTATAGACTTCAAATTTGTAATTTTGTTTGTGACTTACTGTTTTCATTGAAATTTTTATTGCTTTAAACTCTTTTTGAGAGTGCTTCAAAGTAGTTGAATCCCTCAAGATCTTTTGCAGTTATTGCAGATCACATTCTCCCTCTTGCCCCTCCTCCCACATCAGTTCTTGCTGTCAATGTCTCTATTGTAATGATGTCCATTTTCTATCAGATTTCTTTTGTAATTCTTTGCATGACCATGAGTGCCAATTACTGTGTGTTGTCTCCTTTTAAGCTTCAATGTTAATGTAAGTAGTTAGCTATTCAGTAAATACCCTTATTTCAAGTTAATGCAGGACCTTTGCATGGAAGTATCATGCAACCTGTTGAGTGGAGGGCAAAGTGGACCCAATGTTGTTTGTTTAAAGAATTCCTTCTTTTTAGGATGATGTGTGATATTTCTTTTAAATGCAGTCAGAGCTATAGCATCATTGTCCTCTTTGACTGGTTCAGTTTTCATGTGTTACAAATGGCTGGATTTTGCATTTTGTCATTGTAAGCTTGTTTTGTCATAAGTCATGCTTTCTTTTTTCATGTATCATTTATAACTGCCTCCTCCAGGAATTTTCAGAAAATCCCTGTTGATTATGTGTGAATTTAACTGAGACTTTCCATTACTTTGTGTCATTGTTTATGTCTATCTCATGTTATCTTATCTTGCAATCAAATTACTGCAATTGATACAAAAAAATAATTAATCATGTCTTTACGTTTCCAATGGCCATTATGAATGAAAACTATTGAAATTTGTCACATGGATGACCAAAATTCTCTCTTATTATGAGTTCAAGTCAGAACATGTGATTGTGCATTCATTTCTCTGTGTAATAGCTCTAGTTAATTTCTATGTAAATATTAAACTTGTATGTTGACTGTGGTGATGTAAATTTCTGCTAGTTTGTAGCTATTATGAATGAATTAATTCAAGAAATCAAAGTGCTTGAATTATTTTCTTGTTATTTTCCTGAATCCTAGCATTGAGAATCAACACCTGACCAACACACCTCCTGGGTGAAATATATACAGGCTGCACAGACTTTACAAAAACAGGGATCACTTCCCTTATGTGGATCAAACACATTGTTAACACCTAATTTAAGAACATAATTGGAGTTTAACTCTGCTGGACACTAGGCTAGACTGCGCTCACGCCAGGCAGGCCCTGGGCAGGCCAGGCTCACGCATTCAATGAATTTGTCATCCCACATCCATCAGTTTCTGAACGCGCAATCGATCATACCGGCCATCGATAGTAAATAAACACAGTCTTCTGCTAATGCTTCTGCTCACCTTCCTTCTGCTCCTTTAGCTGTTCCAAAATTTATTGATTTTCATGTAATTTTGTAACATTGCTAATCATCGAGTAAGTGATACCTAGAATGAGCCCTATAGAAAGTTCTGATAAAACAAAGAAGATGTGGCTATCTGTTGAACTGTGGATTCCAGTCT